>VOMN01000234.1:0-19197 GCA_014899125.1 Orchestia grillus
CCCTTTCTTTCTCGTCCCTTTCTTTCCCGTCCCTTTCTTTGAACGTACTGGAACGCGGGAGCGCCGTCAGCTTCAAGCCGAGGGAACAGTCCCATGGTTCCATTTTTGTTCGATTTGCTTGCGCATTTTCTAAATCTGGACAGTTCGGACATGGCGGCAGCGCTCAATAACAGATGTAGTATTCATTTAGCCGCAGAAATTTATTACCTCTGGAAGAGCGGGCTTACATTTTGTGCATTTTCTTGGTCTTGCGTTTTTAATCAAAGTAGTGCAATACTTTAAAGGGAGGCGGAAATTAAAAGTCCTGTTAATTAATTCTGAGTATGAAGCGGTTAATTATAGCCTTCGATCCGCCCTAAAAATTCACTTGATTGACTTCACCTACGCACGGGCAAGCAAAAGCAAAATCTAGGGAATTTTTCCTGGGTAACTCTCCCCTGAAATAAAAAAGAATCTAGACCAACATGATTAAGTAAATGATTGTCATTTGAGATCAAAACACACATCCTTGATCAAGTGCCATGATAGCTCGAAAGTGTTCCGTCGAAGAAAATTTTTGATTAGCTTTTAACATACGACATCCTGAGTTATTTCTGAAACGAATATTCAGGCAAAATTGCGTCACTATATTTCGACATTTTTGATCAGAGTTTGCCTTACACTGTTGACGTACCTTCATGCCTCCGTTCACGATCATCCCGACGAATGAAATTCTGTTGCCTCGTACTAAACGCATTTTCAGACAGGCGCTAATTCTCTCAAGAGCTTTACGTTTTTTATTCAGTCAACTGTCTCCACGTATTCTCACAGATAACATTGATCATCATTCTGCACTTTCACATCGATGTTATCCCTCGCCAGAACATCGCGCTCCAAACTCTAACACTTCATTCCTCCCGTCGTTCGTTTTTCGGATCCATTCTTTTCGCGAAGCCCCTTCTCGTCTCGAAAATTCAGTTTGTGTCTCATGCAAAACAACACCCCGTCCAGGAGCCTTCCCTCTCATGAAAGTCCCCGGCTAGAAGACTTGGCTCGCACATCAATAAAATTGCCGCTCAGATTCGATTTGAATTCTCATCACCAAACGCGTGCCTCTCTTCCAGCGTGACGTAAACTGGGCGCTGGAGTCGGGTGCACGGTGGGCTGGGTAACTGGGGTGAGTAGTGGGACTTGAGTCGGGTAACTGGCAGGACTGAACTCTGGTAACTAACGGGACTAAATTTGGTAAGTCATGGGACTTGACTTTGGTAAGTCGCTGGACTTAACTTTGGTAAGTCGCTGGACTTAACTTTGGTAAGTCGTGGGACTTAATTCTTTCGAATAGTGGGACTTAATTTGGGAGAGTTGTAGGACTTAACTGTGGTTAGTAATGGGACTTAATTCTAGCAGCTCGTGGGATCTAACTCTGGGAACTAGTGGAACTCTGGTAATTAGTGAAACTTTGGCAATTAGTGTGCTAGAGTGAACTGGTAACTCGAGTAACTCGGGAAACTCGTGTGGCTAATGCAACTCAGGTTACCCGAGTAATTTGGTGACTTCAGTAACTCAGGCATTCTGAATTTGCAAGATGAAAACAGCACGCACCCTATGAGCCCGCTCAACAGGTCGTCCGTGCTGATCAGAAGGTCTGCCCTGCCTTAAATTAGAGCGAGGGCTTACGCAGGCCGTGAGAGAACATCAACGAGAGAAAATGTACGAGTGCGGAGAAAAGAGCGTCAGTGCTTCGAAGAAGTCACTACTCCAAATTTAATGAGTCAACATAATGAGTACGGTACTACACGCGCTGAAAAGAAGAACAGTCTACCTAATTGACGAGGTGTCAGTATTTATGTCAGTGTTTACTACAACATAGTGTTTATGTTGTTGTAAACGAATTCAAGCCTCTATGCCGACGAAGTTCCATTTTCGAGTCAGCAGTGAAGTGAACCGACTAATACTTCCAGTCAAATATGCTCGTACCTGGCATGAAAATCCTACAATTTTCGAGTTCGATTGTTGCATTTCGGCTGATCGAGCGATTCTTGCATCGTCTCGATTGGCTTCTGTGCACTGCCATTGCGTTCTGCTTCCACTTAACAACGTGGTGAGAGGTCAGCGTTATGCGCATTCGAACACCAGAAAATGAATGGAGCATAATTAATTAACTGCCTCATTTGTCAGCTCGCCGATATACGAGAGAACAAGATGCAAACAAAGCGGCGGCACCCCAGTGTGGCCTGGGTGTGAAGGCCCAAAAATCTCCATGGTTTCTAAGGTAAGGTTTCATAATTATATGTGTGCATCAACTAAGGATACGAACACATTACGTTGACATGAAGTACCGTACAGATAGACTCCGATTCAAGGCTTTGATCCCACAACTAAACACTACAAAACATTAATCACTTGTTGAACTGTTAGTGTTTGCGTCATGACTACTTAACTCTACTAGTCATGTAATGAGCAGTTAGGTGATGAGCAGCTACGTGATGAGAAATTACGTTATGAGTAGTGGTTGTGAGTAATTACGTTCTTTATTAAATTATAAATAAATGTGTAACGAGTGGCTACGTTCTTAAAAATTATGTCCTGAGAAATTACGTTATTATTCGAGTTATTCGAGTTTTGTCATGAGTAGTTACGTTCTGAGCAGTTACGCAGTGAGTAATTACATGATTGTTTACGTTACGAGTGAATATTTAATGAGAGCAATGTACTACTTTAAGAATAACAACGTTATGAGAAATTCTCAACGTTTTGAGTAATTTCCTCTAATCAACATCCGTGAGTGAGGGAAGTAATACGGAAGCACAGACGGCGGAGATTTGGCGCCGAGCATCTCGGTACTCGCCGGCAGAGACAAACCCAGAAAGACTTCCGTCTAAATAAAAATACACTCGAGAGATTTCCGCTTTTCGTTTGCCCTCACTTTGTAGCTTTTGTTTCGGCAGACCATTGACGAAGGTTAGAAAATATGCCTTTTACGTCTAATTGGGAGAAAAACTAACGGCAAGAATACGTTTCCCGGGAAAAGGCGTCGAGGCTAGCTGAATTTTTTATTTAATGCAGTGCACTTTCCGTGTTTCTCGCTGTGTGCTTTGATGTGCTTTCCTCTCTCGAGCTCCCTACAATAGACAATAGAAGAGAGTCAGGTTGATTAATAGCTCAGGTGTGTTGTGTTCATAAGCTGCTAATGTGTGTTTTGTTCATTTGAGTTCACGATAAATGCGCGTTACGTACTCAATCATGTAAGCCCAAGTAAACAATAGGGAGTTCGGACAAAACCGGCGTTCAAACGAAAACAACTTCTTTCAAACAAAGGGAGAACAGTCCCTTATTATTCATTTTACGATCTCCTTCCATCACAAAAGCAGTGCGAAAGAACGACCAGCCCGTATTGTACAGCAAAAAAAATCCCAGCTGAAAAAAAAAGAAATAATTTTTTGTCTGGGGCAAAGGTAAAGAAGTCAACTTGAAGCTTCTTTTAAGAACCTAAATGTAGAAGATCAGCTAAAGAAGTCAACGTAAAGCTTCGCTCAAAAACAGTTCGGTAAAAGTTCACATAAAAAAGGCAATGTAAAGATTTTTCTAAGAGCCTCAATGTAAAACTTCTCATTAGTAAAAGAGTCAATATGGTATTTTTCTGAAGAACTATAGTGTAAGATTTCTCTTTATCAATAAACTTAAACCTTTCTAAAGCTTTTCCTTTGAACTTTAAAGCAAAACTTACCTAACGGAACTTGATGAAGAGGCTCTGTTAAGAACCTTAATATAAAAGTTCTCTTGAGAATCTTAGCGCGAATATCCGAAAAATAATCTCAAATTCTATTGAGTATATTGGTGTACAAGCTCCATTGAGAACCTCGGTATCAACGTTCTATTACGGAACTTTATGTATAGATCTTAGTAAAGATCTTGATGAGGAGATATCTGTTAGCACCTTAATTAACGTGCACTGTCTGTTTCGGACAACAAAAATCGATGTTTTAAGTAAGCGTTCTTAACGATTTACGTAGGCTTCACTCTTCACAGTCGAACATGACTGCCATACTCTCATACACTCACGCAGTCTAGGTGTCCAAATACAAGGTACGTAAGGTCGAATGAAATTAAGCCTTATTGTATGTTGACATCAAATTTGAAATCGTGTATACATGAAGCTGTGAAGTAGTATTAGTAGCATAAATTGCAGCGCTTTAGTGACTCTGACCACGTCGCACCGAACGAGAAGTGACCGTTTAGTATGGACTTTAGAAAACAAGGAATCGATGCACACGGTGTGTTCCTTGGTGTGTATGATTCTCTGCGCATAGAAACAGCAAGTTAAGAATGAAAAGGAAGAAAAGACAAAAATGGGATAACGAAGAAGGTACGAAAATTGAAGGAAGTAAAGTGGGCACGCAAGATAGAAATCCAGAAGACCTATCTGTAACTGAAGTCGCCTAACATGGCTACCTTAGGCCGGCAGTCCCCCGTAATATACGATGGACAAACACAACTAATCTAACCCTATTTCCTACCCTCTGCCTCCTGAAGATATGTGATTTTGAAACGGAATGTGAGTTACCACAGAAGCATTGTTTCAAAGAAATAATTGAAGGATTAGCTGTTTAGAAACAATGAATCTTACGAACATACGGGTCGTTCATTTGGGGGATTAAAGCTTCGAAAATTGTGAATTGGTGCATGGCTTTCATGCAACTCATTCATAAGATCGATGTTGATAATAAAGGTGAACAAAAAATATTCCACCATTCAAAACGGAGGATTTGACTGTGTACCATTCAGTGCAAAGCATGGATTTTCAAATGTTCCATGACTCTGCAATTCAAAAATCTACGGCGTCTGAGACTTAAATCAGAATGCTGGAGCTCTGCGAACTTTACCACCGCCACAACAATTGCTTCACCTCCTGGTAAACTGTTCACTAGAAAAATGCAAATTAATTTTGAGAGGTATAAATCTAATAACGGTCTTCAAATTGCGACAGGCGGCGTTTCTTTTATTCCTCAATCCTCACTCCATGAAAATATGAAGAAAACATGCCGACTGGAACATCTCCCGGTTGTATTTCCCGTCAAGGAATGCGGTCGGTGCTCTTTACTGGTCCCGCCGAGGCCGCTCGCTATCCCAGGTGCAGCTCGCAAAATCAAATTTTCTGTGTCTCTCTCGGACCTGGAAGATTCCTTGCCATTTTAAATATGTATCCAATGAAAGTTCCGCGTTGCAGGTCTATTGGAAGAAAGCCAATATTTTCTTGCTGAAATAATGTTCGCCGCCGGGGGCTTGAGGGCGAGCAAGCATGAACAGAAGTCGGCTTTGATGTGAGAATTACGGAGAGTAATTCGTTTTGGCTCAAAGGTCGAGTAGAAAAATATTTTCAAACCTAATAGATCCGAATTAAAAAATTGGAAAATGTGGGATTTTGGTTTCCGTGCTGAGCAAAGTCTGCTAGCATTTACGGTATAAGATGGAATGTTAAAAGTCACAGAACTGGTGAGAAGAAAGTGTGCATTGAATTTTTGCGGCAGTGTACTCAGTAACCATTTGAACTGCCTTGAGTTCAGGGCAACCCACCAGATCATTTTACTTTTGATGGCAAAACCAAACACTTTGCTAGCTAAAACAAGACTCGTATTTTCTCCATTGAAAAGAGAACATCTACTTGCAAACGCTACGTGGAGAGTCGGGATCCATGTAGTGAAAGGTGAAATGAACAGTGAACATTTTTGGTCAGCACCAGCCGGAAAAACCTCGTCGTCTGCAACAAAAAACACGACAGAATGAATCATGCGCTAGAGTAGAGCGTGAGGGAAAATTCTTGAAGGAAATAGTATGAATTACAATTGCTATGTTGGAAAGTTCGAACGTATTGCTTATGGAAACTACATTTCGATATCAGGTTACGACGAATTCATGCTGTATCATCAATATTGAAAGTGCATTGATCGGTATTGGCTTACCAAATTAATGTTCGCCTTTTTCTGTGACATAAAGCATTGACATTGCTAAAGAATATACCTCTGCTACCTTTTCACATTAATTTGTCTTCAAGAATTCTATTTCATGGTCAAAAACAGCTCATGTCTTCGCTCGTGTGAAACAAATTCAAGCGACTTTCGAGGAAATATGACGCACGTGAGATGGATTGAATTCTTAGAAATGTGTCCTGTTTATGATAAAAATACTTTCGATACCATCTGTTCCCAAGTGACCTTTTTTATTCGACATTTTTGTGTGTTGATTTAAAATTGAAAGATGTCCTCCAGCGCAATGTTTTATTCTGAGGTGCAAGCAATTTTTTCAAGTATCTTTTGTAGATTAATACCGTTGCAGATCGTGCTTAGAATAGCATTAAATCGTTTCCTTGCTACATCATGTGATGTTCTTCAAGGCCATTTGCGCAGGAATATCTTCTTATGGCTTCCCTAATATGCGTAACTCTTGCTAAAATTTTCGTGGAAGGAAACCTACATATCCGTTGCACTTTTTGAATCTCGATCCTGTTTGGTAAATGCAATGTACTTCAGAGAGCACAAAAATTTCGCCTAAAGAGTATTTGACTTCAATCCTCTGTAAAATCTCATCTTGCAGATTCGAACTTTTAAACCAATATTATTTTCCTGAAAATCCACGAAAGTTGCGTTTATTTTGTTGAATATATATATAGCTAACAGTCTTCAACATGACGATGATGAAGTTCTTAATGAGCGAATGTGTATTCTCACACTAGCTCAATAGCAACGCAGTGTATTTTACAGTTAGTTAACAGTAATATTGTAGCAGACTTCAAATTATCCCAGCTAGTCTTAAATTATTATGCAATCGTGTGGCTCATGACAGGCAGCTAGTCTACTTTCGCTTCATTGAGCAAAATAACTAAACCTTGCATGCCATCACTCGGCGATACTGATTCCCGTACACTTCTCCAAGTTTAGCAAACGTGGTCTATATTCACGGGTGGTGAAATAGGGCTAAATTAGTTTGGAACGGCTTTTTAGAACTTACTAAATGAGTCATAAGACTGTGGCTAGTGATTCCTTTGATCACGAAAGCATTGGGTGTCTCAAGCGTAAAGTATCAGTATTGTGACTTTTACAATTCGATGAGCCCTTGCACTAGAAACATTTGGCAGGATTCGTCAGTAAATAAGATTGTTACTTTAATTAAAAGGAATTGAAATCTTTTTAATTTGAAATGAAGTCAAGCATGTGGATGGACGTTAGTCTTCCCTATATTTATCTCTACACTATAAAGAAAAGTTAAAGTTTGACTCGAATGTATTCTGAGGATATTGTCCCACTCAGAGAAATATTGACACTCAAGAGTGTGTCAACCCTTCACTCAGCTCAGCGTTGCAACTGCAGGGGGTGTGTGAGAATGTGCGTGACTACGAGATTATGTGCAGGATAAGCGCTTAAAGGGTATTTTCCTTCAGTCAAACATCATTTCAATTGAATAGATTGGTAATTAGTTCAGAGTTATGTTAATGTGTTTATCATATCTATGATGAGCACAAAAACTACATTGATGTGTTAACACTTTGACTGCATCGTAAACCATTCATGGTGCACGCCCTTATCTAACGTAACCAAACTTAAACACAGCAGTAACACATATGAATACAATTTAAGTTTTCATGAAATTTGCGTTCATTTCTCGTATATGCTAGTTTAGATTAAAAGTAAAAGTGATAGGACAACCAAATTTCTTAAAACAAAATCCTTCATTTTAAAATTCACAACCGATATATTTGTCGACGTGAAATTTTACACGTATGGAGAATTGTGGTTAGAGTGTTAACTAAGAACAGTAGGTTATGTTTCAATTTAGAGTACTGAGTACTGTCTAATACTATTTGATGAGTACCACCTGCAACAATAAGTTATGTTTAATTAGATAGTACTTAGTGTTGAAATTTTATGCGTTCTTTGACTTTATTTAAATTACATATATATTCATAGTCCAGCTGAAGAATTACATTGTGAAAATAAAAAGTTACACATTCGGACAAAATTCCGTAGACTTACGCCAGGTATGTCATCGTTCGTTAGTGACAGATTGTCCCATACTTTCCAAAAATTATATCAAAATGTGTTAATGACGGGTATTTTGGATTCGATTTCAATACAAACGCATACGGGCGTCGAAAATTAAATGTATTTTCTTTTTATGAATGCGCGCTGCACAAACTTGAGCCATTGGAGTCCTGATAGAAAGTAAATTTAGGCGGAATGAAAAGCTCTCTGTCCTAACTCCGTAAATACACTTACTTTCATGGCCCTTATTGAGAAAACGTTCCTCGATCATTTACAAATATGCACTGTGTCGTCTAGACCTGAGTGAAGTCATGAGCTAAAAGAAGTTGCTACACTCGCCTGTAAACACGTAAGTGATATTAAATATTAACTATTACAAATATGAACTAAATTTATATAACTACGAATAAATGATCTTTTTTTTTAAATCAAAGAACTCAAAATTGAAAAATTGTCTCCAAGATAAAAATGTCATTCACAAAAAAGTCATGAGAATAATTAAATGTCTTTCTCCCGCATTGTGATTTCGATGGGAACTCGGAAGCAGAATAATGCCCCGTCGGCCTTGCTGTCAGAATAGCATTGTATGGCTGAGAGGCCACGGCAAAACAATGACAACTTTTTGTTGATCGAGCCAGAGGCCCCGTAGCGTCATTTCCTTATCGCCGAAGTCGAGTTTCTTTCTGTGCTTGTCACACTCTGCGCTTTAATTAATTAATTGACGAGCAAAGGTTGTTGCAACCTGCACGGAGTGCACACAGACACACAAAGAGTTGAACTGTTAGAACATTCTTCAGTATGAACAGTATCGCGATTTGAATTCCGAAAATGTTGGTTTGTTGTGCAATACGTTTAAAATTTTTTGACCCGTTTTCATTTCATTTCTCAGTCGCGCTACGAGATGTAATTCAATTAATGAATGAGATGTTTTACTTTATGCCATTCCTTTAGCTTGCCTTAGGTACCGGTGGCAGTGCAAATCGTCTTGAGTTGTAACTACATACACTATGTGTGACGTAATACATAAATAATTAACTTCTTTTACATTCTGTGTTGGAATTCGTCCGTACGTATACTCATTAGCTGAACGCAACTCGTCCTTGACTCACCGTTACTTCGCCACCTTGTCGAGTCCACGCCCCTGCGCAGCCTGATTATTTCGTCCTCAATCAAGTTCTAGTCGACGGAGCCCGACTGCTCACTTTCCCCAGGTTTTGTTCGACTCTGACTTACTTGTGTTGTGTGACCCCAAATTATTTGCTCCCCGTGAACTTCGGCTGCTTCACAAGCTCGGGCGCAGTTAATCCATCAACGCATAGCGTATATTTTTAAGCACAATTAATTGATCGTTATGATGCTGCCGAAAAAGAACAATGGTTGCAGAAGGTCACTTCAAATGTTTTGTTTGATACGAATGACCCTCTAACGACTAGTTTCTAAAAAAATTCGCAAGATTAATAGAGGAAATAAACTTTATACTTTGATGGGTTCAACTGTCAAATGACGTCATTTTCTGCCCTGTGTTCAACTGTCACGGAATTGGTGTGCCTGTCAGCAATAACTCTTTCAGTACCTAGGATACCATCCCCTAGAGACCGACGTAAAGATCTGCACTTCTCAGAATAAACTAATTTACTCTGGAAATTCTAATTAGGTGCATGCGAGTCATCATCAATTTTGTTCACTAGCTCGCGAAGAACGCGAGTATTAAAACGTGCAATTTTTTCAGCTTCGTTATATGATGAAACACTCCTAACCGGTCGACCTGCTGTGGAGGTGTGTGCTGAGCAACTTATCTAAAAAGGAAAAAAATTATCCTGGCAGGATAATTTTTATTAATATTCTAACGAACCATGTGCATGTAGTGCCTTTTCTAAGTCTTAAAGCTCCTGCTCTGATCAAAATCTTTACTGTCGTCGGAGAGATTTTTCATTTTGAAGCAACCGGGGGCAGGCGATGCCTCCTCTGAAGCTGCTCGCTGTACCGAAAATTTTGATTTTTCATTAACAACTTTTGAAGATTAATTTAATGTAGAAGTTGGACATTTAGTTGAAAAATTGTAAGCGATAAAAACTACTGACGAACAAAGATAGATGAATTTTTTTCTGTGAGACGTCTTCCACTAATTTTGCTGAGAAGATGTCAATCCCTGGCGAATGCTCATCAAGAACTTGAGAAGAAATACTTCACTTTTTGTGTTGGCGCTTTATAATCGAAAAATGTGCTAAGAACAGCTGCTTAAATGTAGCAAAAATAAAATGAAATTGTAAGAATGAAAAATACACGAAAAAGTGAAATAAAAGAGGAATTAAAAGCAATGTTAATGGCAATACATAAAGAATAATAGAGGTAACAATAATATTGATAACATATTCTAAGAAAACATATAACCATGCAACTAATATTTGTGTGCCTAGTGATTTATCACGTTAATCATGCAAGAAAGAAAACAAGAAGTCTTGAAGCAATAAAATTGCATTTTTGACAATTCGGTTGTAGGTGGGATGCTTTACAAAAACGAGAATAATAGTTATTTAGTAATTTACATACTAGGATGAGTAGTTCATTGAGTACATATTTAGGACTGCAACGCCGTGGGTGCAGAATATCACTCGACTTTAAGAGTTATTCTCACAAAAATGTCTAATTCGCCCCCCTAATTTCACATTGTTCCTCCTTGGAACCCCAGACTAATTACGAAGTTTGGAAACAAAACGTCGATTTTCTGAACGAATTCGATGGCTCAATCGCATTGCTTTTCACAATCCGAGACGGCAAAGTCGTGCGACTTTGCCGCTGTCGGAAGTTGCGGCGCAGGCCTCCAGACGCGGGGCCCCGACCTCTGACGCACACTCACGCAGACGGCCTGCCTAAAGCCCCCAAACAAGCGGCTTGTGTCCATTTAAGCTTCACTAACTAAGGCCTTCCACAATTCTTGAGACAAACAGAAAATCTTGAAAACGTCCCAGATGTTGCAGGGGATGAGTTTAGCGTGCATAGAATCTTCATTGAATTCATTTTTCATCATTTGCAACCGATTTCAAACCTACTCCAGCATAGAATCTAGGATTTTAAGCTGGAGTAGGTTTGAAAACAGTTGAAAGTCTTAAAAAATGTAGTTTATGAAGCGAAATTTTCAGGCCAAGTTAATTTATTTTGTCATTCCCATCACTTTTTTTAAGAATAATTTCTGCTGCATGAATCGTATTATGTACCGTCACTGGGATTTCTGTGATGATCCTAATTAAGGAAGAGTACTAATGGAATAAAACAAGCACAAAAAGAAAGCATTTTTTTAAAAAAGTACAGCGAATCTTTTTGTGTGTATATAACCAATCCCTCTCTGTCTTTTTGCTAAACTTCTAATTTTCTTATGATTGTTTGGCTCCTATTTATAGAAGGTAGCGAGAAAGATCTTAGAATCATTTGTGATCACCACTACATAAATACAGAATCAGTTGTGAGTACCGCTACATAGATACTCGCCGCATCTAACTGCTTAATTATTCGAGTTATGTGCATTGATTTTTATTTAGCTTTGAGCTGGTTCTCTGATGAGCGGAGGCATGATAGCGGGTCGCATTAATTAATAAGTTAACAAGGCGCAATTAAAGTTAGAGTTAGAGCTAAAGTTAGAGCGGTCTTACCATCTGCCCTCCGTGAGAACTGCACGTAAAGCACGTCCAATTGTCGGAGTTCTCCTGAGCAGCACGTGCACGTGGCTGCATTTCACGTGAGTCTAACTTCCCGCTGGATCTAGGACCCATTAAATATGTTAAGGCCAAATGACTAATTAGATCAAATGTGTGCAGTGACCATATTTTCGTTTCATTCATTTCTTCCCGCTATCTTGTGTCTTTACATTCCGTTTGGGCTAGAGTCGATTAACTAAGGCCGTTAAAATCAACACATAATTGATAATTAAAATTAATTCATTAATGGAATTTAATTTTGTGAGGATATTTTGCCCCCCCCCCTTCCCGCCTCATTTTTTCGAAGTGGAGAGGGGCTCGTAAGGTGCGGTCAGTACCTTCCAAGTGTAAATTGATAATACTTTGGTGACATTTCTTTAAATTCACTCGAGTTTCTATTTTTATTCCTAAATGAATCACTTGCACATAGTTCGACACGTATATATTTGATATACGGATTTTGATATACGTGTCATGCAGTTATAAAAACTATTTTTACAACCCATCAAGGTGATCATGTAAATTCAACCCGATACTAGAATACAGAGTTAACGTTGGAAATCACCACAAAATTAAAACAATAATTAACTTTTATGAATACGTTCGGCGATGGATAGCATTACTTTTTTGTTCTAACGATAGGAAAATATTTAGATTTCGAAACATACTTCCTAGTCTCGTGGTAGAAACGGCTGGGAAACGTGATAGTCAAAGAAAACTATTTCCCACGAAAATGCCACACGCGTCTCAAAGAATTAGCAAAGTTCTCAAATCTCCCAAGATTTGTCCTCTAATTTCCCATGTTTTTGGGAAGCAGACCTTTCCCTTCCGTGTTCCTTCTTTCGCAAAGTTGAACATGTTACCCCAGAAATGACTTCGCCATCGGAAATTCAATTGAAAGATCTACGTATGCGCTACAAATGCAGAGAGTTTGTTCTCGACCAAAACTCTGAAGCACGATATTCGCGTTTCGACACAATTCGGAGTGATTGGACGTCGTGAAAATTAGTTTGTGGTTTTTCATTATTAATGCAGAAAAACATTATTCGAATTGCTAAAAGTGAAACAAATTAAAACGATCTTCGATTACAATTTTTTTTATAAATGGGTGAATAAATTGAATATATGAATCAAAATTCATTTCCTTCCTATTATTTTATTCATCAGAGTATTGCGAAAAAAAGTCAGCATAAATTTCCAAAGTATGTGTAATTCGCAGTAACATGTCTTCTGCATTTATTTATTTAGCAAACAAACCCAGACCATCGCAAACACAACACATCATTTTACGATTGCCCCTCGGCTCTAACCAGTCCTCACAGTCCTTGCACCGAGTAGCGAATAATAAAAATAACAAATACAAATAGTTCTGCCCAAAATTAATGGCTTGTGGTTATAAAGCGGTTTGTATTGTGGTAGAGTTGCCAGAGTCCCGAGGGTTGTGATGAGCAGAGTTTAGGGCCCCGCGCAACACTGTGACAAACCGGCCTATTTTCTAAGGCGGAATTTAAGGACTGGGAGTCTTGCTCTAGTCCTCACTGCAGGAGGTGTTAAATAATTTCCTTGGTGATGTCTACCCGGGGTCCCCTCCGGGTCTTCCGACAACCGTTCGGATTACGACGGATTTTGGCCGGGATTACTGAGGATTAGCTGCCCTACCTTCCCGCTCAGCTGCGACGTTCCAAACTCCTGTTAACGCCTGCTCCCAACACTGGAAGAAAGATCAATGAATGCCTCCTCTCTATTTCTCATCCCCGTGCAAACAGGACTTTGTTGGGACACAAAGAACAAAGTTTGCACCACAAAAGGACCAGTGCCAGCCTTAGGAGCACACAAAAGTAATTTCACCAACCGTGAAGTAACGAAGCCCTTCTCAACTTTATTGTGAATTTGGCAGTACTTCATCAGCACGGGATAGGCGTAAACTGGGACGCTGTACATATGTCCAGTTTGTCAAGCGTATCAATTTAAAACTTGTACATAAGTCATCAAAAGGAATGTTAGTGTAGTCTGCAAGAAATGTGTTTGCGATCACGATAATGTTAGTTTAACGCCTCGTCAAACTGCAGTGTTCAGAGCTCAGGTAAGGGCTCAAATCCTCGAATCGGAGTCTACCTCGACGGCATTTTATGTAAATATAATATGCTAAAATGCATCTTTCTTGTAAA
Organism: Orchestia grillus; assembly: GCA_014899125.1. Taxonomy (NCBI): domain Eukaryota; kingdom Metazoa; phylum Arthropoda; class Malacostraca; order Amphipoda; family Talitridae; genus Orchestia; species Orchestia grillus. The sequence goes on from VOMN01000234.1 coordinate 13,879, forward strand.
TTCACCCTTACCGTACCATACTTTCCCTAGCGTCTGATTGCTAACAAGATTCTTTGAACTGTTTGTGGTTTTTAATCTAATAAGTTCTTAATTGATTGTCGTTGAAAAAACACAAGGAACATAAATATTTTTTTTAGCGAACCTTGAGATCGTCGTTGCGGGCTTACCTTTTGGTTCAAAGAAAAATATCTCTTCAAAACCGACTCAAAAAAGTATCGGAGATCAAGAAGAACCATGTACTTGAGTTGTTGGTAAATTTTAAATTTACTGCCTTGTAGATAAAGATAAGTAGAAGCGTTTAATCTCGAGTCTGCCATCGCTTTAATGCCCGTTTTAATATCTACTCGTAGCCTCATGGAAATTAGAATCATTCAACCGAAACAAAAACGTCGCCAGATAATGTAATTGGTGAGAGCTCTGTGAAATGCACCACAGATGCTATAGATCTTGCGATTAGTGTTGTTTTCGAAAGCCTTGACTCTAAATTCCTGTCAGGTGTGTTCCATAATCCCCCTGAGAAGCGTCCCACACAAACTTACATTCGTGTAGACTAATCTGCACAGGGTAGGTCGCCCCGCAGAAAATCATGACAAAATCTCCTGACCCTCCTACAAAGCTGATTGACAGGGCATCTGCAAAAACGCTCGCACGGTCCTTTCTGCGGAAGAAGTTAGAATTTTCACACGAAGAAGCGATTGGCTTTGAGATTGTTTTCTGGCGACAGCTCTTAGCATCTACTTCACGCTGAGAAAGAGCACACTTCAGGGAACAGGAAGATTAGAGAAGGATATGCTTAAACTGATGCATGCTGTGTCTCACAGCTCTACCGTGCCGCGTAGGCAGCTTCGCGAGCGGAGCGAGATAGAAAAAATGAATTTTCACTCAAGCAAGCGTTTGAGGAGCTTTGTTCAGAAATCTTAAAAATGTTGGCAGTTTATTGCATGTTCTTAGACTTGAATCTCTGTTGTGAAATGGGCATGTCGATATGAATTTTATGTGGGAAAGAACATTCATTGAATTATGCAGAGGGTTATGCATGTGACATTGGAAATATCATATGAAGCAGTACCTGGACATGAGTATAGGCATAACACTATTTTTGATATAATTTGAAAATTTTGAGCTGTGATTTGTGATAATGAGTACAGGTAGTTCAAAGAACACACGTTTGCCAGAATATTCAAACATAACTCAACAAAATGAATTAACAAAGAGAAAATCAAATAAACAAAAAATAAATGGCACAAAAGTATGCTGTGAAAACAAAAAAAGGGCTTAGTATTTAGTGGCGCGACCTTTGAATGCAATAACAGCATGAAAACGATGTTTTTAACTGGAAACTAACTTGTGACGCTCCGTATGGGGTATCTAGTTCCATTTTGGCGAGCAGATGATCCTCAAATCAACAAGGTTCTTTGGACCTTTAATTATACACACCGGTTTTTAATATTCGAAACAAATTTTCTATGTGACTGAGGTCAGGCGATTGACTGTTACAAGGAAAGGCACATATTTTACAATTTAGGAACCAATGTTTTGTTAATTTCGCCAAATATTTGGGGTTATTGTCTTGCTGAAAGATCCACTCGAGTCGTCCATACAAATTTCCTGCACTCGGAAGCAGCTTCTGCTCCAGTGGCTGCCTGTACATATAATAGAACTATCTATTTTCCCAGCAATGACATGAAGTTCCCTTATACCATGGGCAGTAAAACAGCCTCACACCATGATGCTGCCTCCTCCATGCTTGTCGTTAGGGATGGTTTTCGTGTGATCATAGACAGTCCCTGTTTTCCTTCAAACACGACGAGCATCGGTTCAGCCGAAAAGTTCCACTTCAAGTTTTGGGAACGGGTTGTCTGGTCCGATGAAGACCATGCAGCCTGTTCCCAAAACTCAATCCCTTCGTCAAGATAGTCTTTAGCAACCGTAAAACGGTTCTTCACACGATTTGCTGTAAGAAGAGTTCTGCGCGGAGAGAAGGCCTGTAGACCACTTCAATGCAATTGTCTGATAAACATTTTTCGACTGATGCAAACTCCTCATAACTCCAGTTCTCCCTTAGGTATGCATGGGTTGTCATGGGCTCATGCGTCACCTTACGCAGCACAGCGTCCAGAGAGGAGCTCCGACTCTGCGTAGATTGGAGATTGCCCCAGTCTCCCGATGTTCCCGAACTAATGCCCCAACAGTTGAGTATGGAACCATAATACGTTCAATAATTTGCCAACAGCTTAGTCCTTCATTTCGAAGTCCAACTATTTCATTTCGAACAATTTTGGGTAGTTTTTCGACTTTCGGCATTGCATTCACTGAGCATTGATCTTCATCATAATCTGGATAGGTAATGATTGTGCCGATCATAGTTTGTTTACATTACAGGCACGTCTGGAACTTTCCAGAGGTTTTATAAAAGTTTTTCAACCACGATAATCAAATTGTGCAATAAAATAACAATGATTTAACATTATATCAATTTTGGCTATATACTTATGTTTCATACATTTTTTGGCGTCGTTAAGTTTTTTATGTCAGCGAATTTTACTCCGTTCTGTTCAAATAATTTGACAAATGTATGGACATTGACCCTAACTTGTACTCTCCACCCTAAACGAGACCTCAAAATTTGTAAAATTCATTGAAAATAAAAGTTGGGTGCTTACGTATTATCGGGAGGACCTTTAAAAAAACCGGAATTACCTAACCTAACCTAACCTAACCTAACCATTACATTTGTAATTCCGACTGTCGGCAAACCAATTGTTCACTCGCATATTCACCTTCTTTTTGCATGACTTGACGTTACATTGCCAGAAAATGCGCGAGCCAAAGTAGAGCTTCATTTTGTGATTGTTCGGACAGATTCGTTCAGCCGGCAAGATACTTTTCTCCTGAAGGAACACAACAGCCTCTTCCTCAGTGCGCGTTTATTAAATCAAAGATCTTCATACTAACCAACAAACCCTGTGCAAAAAAAAGAAAAAGTAAAAATCAAAAGTCCTCCCGATAATACGTAAGGACCAAAAGTTGTGCAAATTCTTACATCCAGGCTCTGTATGTATTGATACAAAAGCTAAACGCTTCGGAAATATTCCTGAAATGGGAAATGAAACACAAGGAGGCATATTTTGGGGCAAGAAACGCTTGTTGTAGATCTAAGGAAATTTGAACAAACAATCGAACTTTATTGAAATAGGTAAGAAACCAACATCCTTAATAAATCACCATTTGATAAAAATTTGAATATATTAAAAATATGTTTTGATTATGAAGCACACCATGTTCCACACGAAATGCATTCAAAGCTTATTACTATGCAACAAATTGAAAACTCTTTATTTAGAGCGTGCAGGAAAATAAAATTTAACATAATCGTAAAGAATATTTTACAAATTTCAGCCAAGATAACAAAAGACATTGAAAAAAAGATATTGGATTAATTTCCAATAATGTTATCCTGAATTTCTACACCAAATAAAATTTTTAATTCAACTCTATTATGCTTCGCAAACAAGTTCTAATATCGTCCTAAGCCACAATCGCAGCGTGAACATTCGCGTTAACTTACTGGAATGTATATAGAGGAATTACTCTCTTTTCGAATGTAAATATCATTGAAGAACTTTTGAAAGAAAACACGGGCACAAAAACACGGANTCTCTTTTCGAATGTAAATATCATTGAAGAACTTTCGAAAGAAAACACGGGCACAAAAACACTGACTGCACTACGCGGGTAGCCAGCTGACCGAGATACTCCAGCACAAATTTCAAAGAAAAAGATCCACTTCTACCAGTTGCAGTCCAAGCTCTTTCTTCTGCTCCTCGATCCAAACACATTCTTTGTCACCGCATCCGAAATATCAGTAAATTCTGACAATGTTTCCGGTCAAACCGGCTGGAGAGAAATGTGATTTACTTCTTCCGAAGTGGGAATGGCGGGCGGGCGGGCGCGAGTCTCCAGAAATCAGACCGGCCTCGATTTTGTTAGGCTTCGCCTTCAGGGAGTCTCCTTCGCTGGCTCAGTTTGGGAGGGAACACCGAAATATGAACGGCGCGTGAAGTGAAGATTTATGTTTGAAGAGTGACGCCGCGGTTCATTTTCGCCTGAGCCTTTGGGTATGATCGCTCCGTAAAGATTCTGAATAAAAGAACATTTTACGAGCCAAAATAAGCATCGTGTTTGTTTCAGAAGTCTTCAGTGTTAAGTAAATGTATGCTCTTTATAGCTTGTGCAACAAAACAATTGTAGCCGACGGAAACACGTCAGTAACTGCTCCGAACTGCTGTAAATATGGGCTTATAATTAATTGTTCATTGAAGAAAAATTACGGGTGCGCACCGTATTTCTTTGGGTAAGTTTTGATATCGTATTGCTAAAAGCGTGAATCAATACAATACAAAAAATGACTACTACTTAGTTCAAGAAGATAGCCGGTTATTGAAATGTCCTTAAAAAATTACTTCTTCAATTTATAGTTTCTTTATTCATAGTTATACTTCGTAAAACCCAAGGTCCCCTCACTGTTAGAAACAAAAAGATGAAATACGATGCATTTTTAAGACGTTTAAATACGTCATTTGTTCGTCGTGGGAGTAGAGGAGTTGTGCTATCATTATTCATCATACTCACACTGTCGCACAACCCGGTACAAGAAGTGAAGGGATCCTCAGCCGCAAAGTTTTCCCAGATTTGCTAAAGTAAGTTAAGTCGAAAGCTTACTAAAAGGATCGGCTTTCTAACAATTTGGTCAAAACGAAAATCACATGTCAGCAGGAATAAACAAGAATCTATCTATCATTTTGATCATTCCACATCCAACACCAATTCGCTATCAAAATTTCTTTTTCTTGAGTCTAGGCGAGAGTTTCAACAGCTTGACACAGCAAGATATGAGACTTGATGAGAATTGAACACCCCCTATTGATCAAAACCAAATACGCCGCTATTTCGTGTTACCTGTCCTCTGTAATTCTAACACCTCGTCAACCGTCGAAACTTTTCTGATTTTTTGTTCGATCATGCAGGCATGGACGAGGGAGAGGACAGCGAGGGCACCACCGCCAGCGGACCGACCGATCGCTTCATTACCTGCAGCGGTAATTAGGCGACCATTACCAAACTTTCCTTCATTAGTTTGACAAAAACGATCTCGCAATGATCTCGGTGCGGGGCTGGTGAAGTCCAGGTAGCGATTGGCCGGCTTAGCAGAGCTGTACTGCAGCCGGGGGTCGGCTTGATGCGCAGGATCCTGCCGAATACTGAATCGAAAATTGGAAATACGTATCGTACAGGAATTTTTAGACCTTTTCTCTTGCC
>VOMN01000251.1:0-11055 GCA_014899125.1 Orchestia grillus
ATCGACTTAACTGCATAGGATATATTTCTGAATACGGTTTAATTTAGATAAATTTTATTTGACCCAACGGGTCACGTGTTGTCTAGTTATGATTAGACAACATTACGACTAAACGATTAAAGTAAACTCTTTGTGCTTCTCGATTCGTATGTATATTTAATCAAGCAAGTCGACAGTGAGATCGTGAAAAAATACGATTTCCAGATTGGGAGTAAGTACATGAGTGCAACGCAGTAGACTACGAGAAAGCACCTCATACTCGTAAGTGTAAGCTATGTAGAGGTAATACTACTATGGAGCAACTTTCATCGAAGCTGCAGTCGATGAGAGGTAGCTAAGGCTTCTCTCTACATGAAGGAGGTGGTGACTGCCAGAGTACGGCGAGGTCACCACAGTCTTAGCTCACTCTATTTATACATGAACGCATTGTGCAAGTTAATTATCTCTTCATTTGCTTACGACTGTAACGGCTTACATGAATATCATATCAGGACACCATAAACAAATACCCACATACATATAGTGACGCTGCGAGAGATATCAGGAAACTCTCGCTTTATTAACGTTGGTAGTACGCTTTCACGAGAAGACAAGCGTGCGAAATAAATACAGCCTAAGAGACAACTCTCGGAGAGAAGACTGCATTCCAGCTACAGAATCTTGCCTACGGCTTTCCCAAGGTGTGCAGGAAGGAGCCCCTTGACGTACAGCCGGCCTTCCAGCCTCCGTCAAGCTACAAAGAACAGAAATAGAGCAGTCAGCCTCGCAATGTCTGCTGAGCTCACATTTCTGCTATTTTGCTTCTGTACCTCCGCAGCTACGACTGCGTAGGATGAGCTTGGCAGATAATTGTAGCATGGCTGTGTGCGCTGTCAGAACTGGACGTTGTGGGAGAGGTTCCAAGCCTAATTTTTGTTTTAAATTTCGTCAGTGTTTGAAGTGGAAATTTAAAGAAGATGGACGTTGCTTCCATTCATATTGTTTCAAGTTAATTTCCGGTATCTCTTAGAGTTTTCTTTAATTTCATAAGCTGCTGTGATCACTTTTGTTCTGTTAGTTATGATTCAGCATTGAGTTTGCCCAAATTTCGAAGTATAACATCACAGGGAACAAAATCTGCGATATAAGGATCGGGTACTTTGGTTTCGAGCTCAATATTACTGAGAAAGTGATACCAAAAATAATGTTCGAAATTGTACGCAAGTAAAAGATGGAAAGCGTTTGTTGAATCATCAAAAGCTGTCAAACACGGACGATAAATTTTAATTTTCCAATCGATGAGACTCTCACGGGCCACGACAGTGCCGACCGAGCACGCGCCGCGCTGGAGTTTTTGCGAACGGTTGTGTGTTGTACGTGTGAGTGGCACTTGTAATCCTCACCTAAACCTGATAGAATTAATGTAACAATATTGGTTCACTTCATAAAACTGCTGCTAGTTTTCCGTACAACACACCAGCATCCTCATTAGAAATATACATAAGTATGGAGTTAGTTTTTCACACAAAACACTGGCATCCCAATTAAAAATATACAGGAGTTTTCCTGTAGTTTTTCAAATAAAGCACCAGCCGCTCCTCACAAATATACACAAGTCTGTAACTAGTTTTTAGTAGAAAGAATCTGCAATGGGATCACAGAACACAGGTGGTCGTGACACCACCAGGCCTTCGATCTCCCCTGCCATCCTACGCCTCGTCTAATCGTTTGCCTGCCCGCGATCGGTGTCTGGCGGCACAGGACGAGGGCAAAAACCCGAAATTTGGCCCCCTTGGCTCGTTTTTGGCTCGTTTCCGTACCGTGTTCCTAGACATTATTCTATTCTTTTCTACTTTATTCATTGCGCAAATAATTTGGGCGTTATGATTAATTTCCTCAGCCGCGTAGTATGAACACTCGAACGATGGCATCAGCCTTTGATCGAAGGCTTACCGAGGGGCTCCCATAAGAAGCCTGCTTTGCCAAGTACAGGGCGGAGACGTTAAGCGTCCATAGACTGTTTTGCTGCTATCTTTCAAAAGCAGTTATCTTCTTGTAATAAAAACTAAACTTCGAAGTTATCTGGAGAAAACTTAGTGCTGTGTAACATTTAATGTTTCTTCTTTCTGATTTGAAGTGAGACAATATTTTTGGTGCAATATCTACCTACGTACTGCACATGGGTCTTGCCTCTAAAAAGTGTTATTTTTAAGTCATTCTCGGAATACTTGGGTTTTCGTCTCTACGCGGTGATATTTCGACTCCAATTTTGTTGGTAAAACTTGAGCAAAAGCTTTTTGTAGAGTAGCACCTTCCCGACGAGAGCCGAGAGAGAAACGAAGCCTTTGAGCAGTAAAATAAAAGTGAACAATGGGATTGATAGAATTATGAAAATATAAGTTAGTCTCTCTCGGTTCTGCTTATCTTTACTAGTGGAAATGGCGCAGTGAGAATTTCGCTGAAAGGCTGAACGATAATCAATACCACGTTCGCAATGCATGCTCCGTTGTCTAACGTCATTTTACGATATTTTTTCGTTTGATTCAAAAGTAGAACAAGAATTTGAAATAACTCTGCCAATTTCTATTTGGGTGGTGCTAGTTTTAAAGAGAAGTACTTAAAATATTTATCGCTACAACCAATAATTCTTAAAATATAATCAAATTTTAACATACTGAAGCGTAAAGGTAGTTTCACATTCATTCCCTTTTAAACCTTCTGGACACAATGTGAGCAAATAGTTATCTAAAATCCATTCTTATGTTAAATATAGGAACTTTGAATGCGGAATGAAATACTCCAGTGGTGCAAGATATCGACAGAATGCAGGCTTCCAAAATAATTGTTCGGTCTACGTGGTAGCCTGCGGAATCTCAGCGGTCTGGTGTTAGGGTACGAATTACAAAACACTGTGGAATATTTTCTGTCCTACAGAATGGTTGATGGAGAGCTCTGCATTCTTATGGAATTTATTAAGGTTTAAGGCGGTCAGTTTTTAGGCCGAACTTAAATGACATAAATGCAGACAGATAAGTTGATATAGCATTCTTTGTGACATTTACTGACTATACTTAAGCTAGAGAAAATTTGTTCTGAATCTAATGCTATTTGTCTCTCGATGGAAAACATGAAACATTTATGACATACAAACGTGGTTTAAAAAGAGGCCCAATTCGTGACAACGGTTTCCCCCACACTCAAAATTGCCTTCGCCGAAAGTGATCCGTATATCAGGGCAGTGCATCGGTCCCTACACACTTGCATTTTTTCACGCGAGCACCCCCAAGAAAATGTTCGCGTCCCTTTTGCCCCTACAAATTCAGGCCTACCTAAGAACGAAGGAGATAAACTTGATTTACAATGCCACCGGGGAGTAATAAATATATTAATTATCTATTATCAAGACGGTCACTTCTCACACCACTTGAAAGGTTATCTCGTACCTCTACTGGAAAACCCTGGTTCAGAACAGTTTTGTCCAGGGCCCTCACATCGCCAGGAACATTTCTAGCAGTTCTCAGGGATGGGACTGTAGCCTTAGGGGCGAAGTGGACTCCATCGTAATGTTAAATGACTCGACTTGTGCTGGTGATAGCAAGAGTATACTGTACGTCGTATCTGAAGAACTTTATCGTCAATTAAGTTGGTGCTGAAAATTTATATGACCGCATTAACATCAAATTTTAATCAATTTTTTTGCAATGACAGATGCATGATTGAGAAAATGAAGAATTATGTCACGTGCAGTACTAAGTAAAATAGCGGGAATGTTAATGAACATGTGAAGATGAACGAGATCGCTCCTTCATGTTGAACGTGAGGGTGTGCCGTGGTTGCATTAAAGGAGAACACGGTTACGGCTGGGAGGCACTGTACTCATGTTTCTTTCCCTACAGATTTTAAAAACAGCATTTTCAAATTCAACTTCCGCAGATTTAAAAATCTATTTCGATAAATGTAGATGAGTTTCTTACAAAGGGGCAACAGATGACGATGTCAAACCGTAGTATTTTGCATTCGTAGACTCAGTAATTCCTTAGTACATCCCGACGTTTTCTTATTTGACAGCAGCGCAGCCCTTGCGATTGAATGAGATTCCAGAACTAAAGAAAGGTTCCTTGCCCCAACGCTCCTGCTTGAGAGCTGCTCAGCGCTAGTACTACGAGTGAGATCGCATGAGATGACTGAACTGATTGCTGGAGACGAACCAGCAACTGTTCTGGTTCTTCTTAAGTACGAAGTTTACGTTTTCTGAAGCCATAGTGAGGTTCAATAATAATTAATAATTTTTCAATTAATAATTAGTCTTTGAGCGGTGTAAACTTTGTCTACACTAGTAGTGAAAGCAAGTAATTAATTTTTTTTTCAGACTAAGAGCATTTTGCATCAGACGACAATTTACTCTAAGCGAACTACTGTACAGTTCACGAGCGATGAGATCCAATACAAATCCTTTCGTTGTTTCCGCCGAGAAATTTGCTACCATTCGCAGAGTATCGAACCTAAAGCCTAATCACTATCGAGCGGCCTCGAAGCGCAAGTATCTCGCTCTTGGCTGCCTCCTAAGGGCATTTAGCTTGCGACATTTTGGACAGCTGTTAAGGCAAGAAAAGTCCACGGGAGGGTCACAACAACTTTCACATGCAGCCATTTAAGAACGAGCTTTTTGTCTGGCGGGCAGCAGTTGGACCGCTGCTTTTTAGATAGAACTTAGAGCTTGAGGCGCCTTCACTCGCCCACATCCCTGCCACGGTACTCGAGCGGCAAGAAAAACCCAGCTCTGGAAGTTGGCGAGTGCACGCTCAAGAAGAAATTCCATTTTTATGGCTAGATGGTAAGAGAAAGAATTCAATTTGCTTTGGGATTAAATCATCGCGGATGAAAGAAGGGAAGAGCTTCGTGCATAATGGGCAGCGGGGCTTCGTGAGAGCTCAGTCTGGCTTTTCTTTCAGTGCCTGCTGCACCGGGATTTCTTGAGAGCTAAAACATGTTAGAAGAAGCCGATGACATCACTTGCTTGACGGCACACTTTGCACCTGAGTCTTCCCACAGTGTTGTTGAGTAAACTTTGTATTGTGAAGAATGCGAGGGCTCATTTTTTCTTGCACTCACCTGGCAGTCACCTACATGCAGTTTTATTTAGCCCTGTATATATATATTCCACTGATCCATTGAACGACTCCTTCCACTGATCGAAAACTTTGTCTACCTTCACCATTAGTCACGTGAAAATTTTCTATTTCGCCCTTCCATCCTTCAAACACTCGACCAATCTCTTCAGGTATCCAAATCTAGCAATATTTTGCACTCTATTGTATCAGACACCTCCTCGCAACACCTGACCCCCTTCACACCGTCTATTTTCCCCTCAATCAAACGGTGTCAGGCCGTTCTTGCTTCTCAAGCCTCTCCTCTCTAAGATGTGCTGTGCCTGATGTTCACGCCCCTCAAATGTTCGTGCAAGAAACTTGTAAGAATGATTCTTCGTTTCAGTATTTAAATCAAACAAGATTCTCTGTAATTCAAGCCTCCTGTATAGCAATTACTTCGCTTGGTGTGCTAGAGTTCGTCCCTCCCTATTTTTGGTGCCAGCGGAGGAAGCTGCAGGTCATTTCTCCATTTAACCTCCCCTTCATTTCTCCAGTATTCTCATTTCTTGAGTATCTCACCACTTTACACTTCTTACAAATCGATTTGAATCTTTTCATACAAAATATCTTTCTGAATTTTTAGATTCGGTTTTCTGTCTCAGCAATTTTTCCTTTAAAGTATCTATTAGTGTCTTAAAATCTGCACAGATCAATCAACTCAGGTTGCAAGCACAGCCTTTCGTTCGCTGAAGCTCAAGACCTCCGACAGGACCTTAATATTACTGTGTAATTTGCACTCGTTTTGATCAGGTAATGAAAATGATGTTCATGCGCTTCATCCGCTTCGTCTACTTCCATTTATGAAGCAACTGATGAACAACAGCTTTGCTGTATTTATATAAGTTGAAGCTTCAGGAACTTCGACAACCTCCACAGCCAAGTCAAGTTTATGCCTGACTTGCTGCAGGGCAAACCCTCTGTCTGTAGGTCTCGGTGTCCTCGCTGTGTTAAGGCAAACAGGACGCTGGCTGGCTTCTCAGAAAACACAAACAAACTTCGTGGGAAAATAACAGAAATGTTGCAACAAAGCGCATTGCTGCTTGCACATTCGTAAATGACCGCGGATATTGGGGATACCCCGTCCACCGACCTTCTGTGCTGCAACATCTATTATTATTTACAATTTCGGTCATCCAGCGTGAAGATATCACTGCTGTATAGTTCATTATCAACGGGGAAGAGAAAACGTTAGATAGAGTAGAAAACTTCCACATATGAAGGAAAAATTTCGCTAAATTGCAACAATAATGTTACGTAAATATCATTTTCATGTTCGACCCTATAAAGAGCATAGAATAACAATCATTGCGAGAAATACATCCAGTGCAATGTATCTCCCAACAAAAAATAGTTAATCAGCGTAACGAAAATGTCACGTATTATTGAAAAAATATCCAAAGCTTCAAATCTCGTGGGAAAGAAAGTTTCAAACGCTTTTGTGATTTTAGAAGTCATATTTTGAGTGACTTATCAGGCGGCCAGGCCAAAATTCAGACGCTCTTGAAACGCCATGAATTTTCTCGGGTTTTATTCCGCTTTTCTGAGCCGGACGCTAAACCTGCATCATAAATCAGGCCATTTCAGAAGTCGGTTCTTTGTAATTTCCAGCGAAAAGTCCCTCATTTTCACAGAGGGTGCTACTTAGTCACGATTCCGTGTAAGAATTTCAGTGGCCTCTCTACTGATTTCCAATATGATTTCCTCAACTTTGAAATATGCCAGCAAAGATAAAGTTACAACAGCCACGACTTTGGTTGCTTTTAATTTAAAAGCAGGTGGATGTTATGGCTTCATTCATATTTTTACAAGCAGCCTCGTGTCCGATCGGGGCTCAAGAAATTTTGGTGGTGGTCTCAGTGGATTGCGCTTACCACAATAAGGTTAGAAAATGGAATGAATGTAACATATCAACCCCATGCTAGATATATTTTCTAATTAAAGCGTATCATTTTTGAATGACTTTACTACCTTTAGATGTAGCACGAGTCCACACGGAAATGGTAATTTCATTCCGTGAGAGGTCGAGTAGAGACTAGTGAACTCTTTTTCAATCTTTTTCTAACCGAAAATTTGCTGAGCTTTCTCGACTAAGGCAGAAAAATACAAGTTGAGTAAAAAAGAGCTAACTCGAGCGTGCCTGGGCAAGGGTTAATTACGTCCGTGAAAAAATTTCTGCCACGCGTCACTACGCTCGTGCGTGAGCTACTTCTGAGGAAGCAAGAAAAAGTAGAATAATTAGGAGCACTCAACTAATGAGGAGGTGATTATGAATTATTTGAAACTGATGTATTAAATGGAAATTTCCTTCATGAAATGGCATAATTCTCAGACTTGATTGCAGCGTTTGCAAGAGTGCATCGCTGATGTGTGGCTGTTTGTTGGTAAACGCAGAGCTGCTTCCTCGAAGGCTGTTTCACGCGTCTTTTTAGCTCCAGCCCGGGAACTTCGGTCACAACTTTGACGGGGCCTCGCTGTTCGGGCCTGCATCTGAATTTTTAGCAACTCTATTGAAATGTTTTTTCAACTGGAAGTCGGAGTCTCCTCGAGAAGAACTACGCATTTTCAGAAATTTTCGTTTTAACTTTCCTCTACATGGCCAAGGAGAAATGTTTTAACATCTACAACACGAGTTCTCGAGTTCATATGTTATATGCTTACATCTAGAGTCTGGAAAAACTCTGCTAAAGGCTGTAAGAATATCTGTATTACTCATTCCTTGTGGTATTCAATTTTGAGCGTTACAGTTGGAGAAAACAAATTACCTTGAATACCTGGGAATAATCGTTGAGCACTCAACGTTTGTTGTTGCCCGGCCTTGCTTGTACGACACCTGCTGAAGGGGCCCCAGCTTCTGAGTGTTGAATAGAAAGCCTGCCTGCCCCACCGCACAGCCGGGAGTCAATTTTCATTGATTTCCGCTTGTATTTTGGACAGACATGTGCTATGAAAAGGATCAGTTTTTAAGAAATGATTTTATTTTTCAGGATATTTTGCATCCTTAACGAACACAATCAGAAAGACGTATTTTTTTCATGATGAAGACTCCTCAGTAGCCCATTCATTTTCTACAATTTTTTTTATAGATAGCTGAAAAGAAAAATGGAAGATCCAACACCTGGAACATATTACAAAACTCTTCACAAATTTCTCTGCAGAAAAGATCTCCAAACAGGGTCATTTGACATCCTATGTATGTATAAGCCCTCAATACGCTGACGACACTCACCGATGTCATTCAAAAATCGTGTTCAGAAAATGTGCAAATTCTTAGCCTTGTTTCGACTGCTACACCGAAGTGTGCCCCACTTGCGCCCGTGGCACAGCCGTAGTTCAGCCCCAGCAGTAGTGGCACGGTCAGGAAGCGCCCTGCTCTCACCTGCGAGTCGTGCACGGGACTCCCGAGTAACGTTCCCTGTGTTGCGTCTCCTACACAATTACTGAAGGGGACGTCAGCTGCTTAAAAAGCAAAGCTTTCTTATCGCTCTTACCGATCTAAGGCGTACGTTGAGAGTATATTGTAGGCCTCAATTTGAAATATTCTTTATAATGTAGAAGATCCTTGACGTATAACGTGTTTACTTCAATTTGAGCATCATTTGATTTGCGTTCATAATGTTTATGATGTGCTCTTGACGCAGGAGAACATACGTCGAAACGACAAATTTTGAACACAAATAAGAGACCCTTAGAATAAATCCGTCACATGTGCGAGGACCGCCAGTACTCTCTTGCCCCTCGTATGCCTCGGACGACCACTGGACGACCACTTGAGCCGCCATCACACACACGTGACACGCCTCATACGACGCGCGTGTACCTTGCATAGTATGAGCTAGATTTTTACTGGTCCAAGACATTCGTTTTGTTGCCATACGTTAATTATGTATGAACTGTGGACTCCACATCGAGAAGCTTGAATTCAAGAGACGTTTCTCCAGGCTCTCAAATTTTTTGCCGAATTAGAGAACGAGCTTCCTAGTTTTCAAAGCTTATTTTACGAATTGTTCCCCCTCATTGAGTCTTCCGTCGTATAATTATGCTGTAACTTCGAGTCACGAATGAAATTATTTTTTGAACCTAATTATTATTTTCCTCGTGATCTATAGTTATTACATGGAAGATATGCGCCTAAGCTGCTCAGTTTTCTCATTTCAACACCGACAACTGAATCAGACTCAGAAAACTCTCTTCACGAATAGCTGAGCTCTGTGAAGTCGGTCAGGTCTGCCTGAGCAGCTGAGGCCGACTAGACCTGGTCTGCTAGCGAGGTGCCGGTGACAGGCTGGAACACGGAGACAGTCCATTATTGAGTCCATGCCTGAGTCATATTACGCATGAGTCGATGCGTTTAAGTCATAATTTGTAACTCTGGAGTCTTTTTTTGATTGTGTTGCATTCCTGCTGTTAATCAAAAATTGCTAACCTACTCCAGAATGACCTCCAATCGCTCATCTCAGATTCTTCAATTTATCGCAACACACATTTTGGCTCACGCAGTAGACAAACATGCATTTCAGCCCGGTGTGAGCGCTGTCAATTTCACAGATGCAAACGCACGCTACGGAAACGAGCGTCGGAAGCATCAGGCCTGCAAGTCCAGTCAATGGGTGCTTCTTTTGAGACCTGAGGAGTGCCCAGCCTTGACCTCCAGTGGCTATTATATCGACCGCAGCCTCCACCCTCCGTGCTCCCGCCTCTGCCTCCATATTGTGTCGTCTTAGTGAGGAGACGTGCTGTGTTGTGTGTTGTACCGGCATGTTGTGTTGTGTGTTGTACCGGCATGCTGTGTTGTGTGTTGTACCGGCATGTTGTGTTGTGTGCTGTACCGGCATGCTGTGTTGTGTGTTGTACCGGCATGCTGTGTTATGTGTGCTGTACCGGCATGCTGTGTTGTGTGTTGTACCGGCATGCTGTGTTGTGTGTTGTACTGGCATGCTGTGTTGTGTGTTGTACCGGCAGGATGTGTTGTGTGTTGTACCGGCATGCTGTGTTATGTGTGCTGTATCGGCATGCTGTGTTGTGTGTGTGCAGCACAGCCACTGCCAGCTGTGACATGAGGGATCCAACATGGGCAGAACACATTGGGTCTTATGAACCAAATTTTTTACCTTCGTCTAGGAACCACTATGTTAAAAAATAACCGTGATATGTAGTAACTTGAAAGAAGTTCCTCTTATTTCCCTAGCCTCAGATGATGCTGCGCCAGCAAGATAAACACCAGGATGCAAGTTTTGCGTGAATCAAATATCACATTTGCTGGGTTTCTTCACGCGCAGTTTCAAGACTGGGGCTCCAGTGAGCCCCTCAAGCATAAACAAGAGAAGTAAAAACGACTCAAATTCCTCCTGTAAGTGCATATTGAACCACGCCTTGTTGTAAATTTACACAAAGTTATCAATCATGAGGACTCTCACAGGATTCCAAATCGATGTGGACGGATAGGCTGAAAATTATGTCCATCACTAGAGTGCTCTTCAGACGTACTGAAGCATGAGGTTAGTTTCGAGGTGAATACGAAGAAAATGCTAATTTGTTTTACATTTAACGTAAGAATAAACTCATTGAAAAGTCCCTAACTCTACATAAAAACTTAATACACTCGTATGTGTTGTCACGCGGAATCAATCACAAATTAATTAAGCACACATCATTTCCCATGTGCTTCTCGTGCTTGTGATGTTTGTGGGCGTCGGCACACACGTCGTGTTGGGGTAAAATTATGCAGGTGCTCCTTAGACAGATAGGAGTGTGGCCTCATGCCAAACTGGGCTTGAAAAGCTTACCTTCAGTTCAAATTCAACTGAATTTATTTCGTACGGATTTTATCTCGAAGCCCCGACAGTAAGCACCAGGCAACGCTGTTATATAAATACAGGGTTAATATTATGGGAAATTGACATAGCATCGAAATTATTTCGATCCATAT
>VOMN01000265.1:0-16951 GCA_014899125.1 Orchestia grillus
ATTTCCAACCGAATGGTAATCACAAACACACCGAAATCTGCGAGCATGCGCGGTGTTTCCGTGTTCGCGGAGAGTTGACGAACACCAAATTTGCGCCAAAGATTGATAGTGTGGACGGGGCTAAATAACATAGTTCGAGCCAGGTATAGCAACAGCTTAAGGTTTGATGTGAAGAGAGCAAAAAATTTGCCGTTACTATGTATGTAATTTCCATCCACTACTATCCAATTTTATTCTAGAGAAACAATTTCAAATCCAATTTTGATGTTCTTTAAGAACATTTGATTGATTCTGATATGTCATCGATTTTATGACAGATCGTTCAGCGCTTTATGACCTGTGACCCGTAATAATAGATAATTAGGAGTGAGTAATCGTATGAGTAAAAGTGAATTAAAGAGGTAGTCAAACTATAAAATACAGGAAGTATTTCAATATTGAATAAAACTGAGACAGGCAGTTAAACATCTAGCTAGTATACTCGTATTAAAATAGGGTGGAATGTATATGTGTTTTGCGAAGAAATTCGCACGGCATCAAATAATCAAATTAATATGTATGTAACTGTATACAACGGATTGAGATTGATATCCAAAGCAAGCATAACTAGTAGCCAGTTGAAAAATGAGCCCGGCATCGGGGGCGATCACGGCAGGAACTTATAACTCCGTAACAAATGTTTATAGAAACTTTTATATCATCTCATTTTCACAGCCATTCAATGTACTTTTACCATGTTAAACCATTTTTTACTGATAAGAATAGTTCACGAACAGATGAATGATAAGTGAGAGTCGCTTTTTTGCCATTGCGCTAGGGCAATTCTTAAGACACAATCTATGTTTAAGAAAATAGGTTATATATGAAATAAAAGGGAAAATCTTGAAGTTTTGTTATTGAAATGTGATATCCTTTAAATATCCTTCATTATTATTTAATCACTAGCGTATTTCACGTAAAGTATTTTCAATTACTTTTCCAAAATATCTGGAGTTACCCTGTTGATAACCTTTCCTTTAAGGTATCTCCATAGGAAAAAATCTGCGGCGGTTGAATCAGGAGATCGTGGTGGCCACGGAACGTCAGCGACACGTGAAACTAAACGACCAGGAGAGGCAGCTCTTAGTATTGCCATGGTTTCTTTTGCTGCATGTGGTGTCACTCCATCCTGTTGGAACTACAAATCCTGCATGGCTAAATCTTCCAGTTGTAGATATAAATATTTCTGTATAATGTGTTTGTACTCGTCTCCTTTAACTGTCACAGTCGCACCATCAACATTCATGAAGTATAAACCGATGAATTTTGCACTCGCTGTGCCACACCAGACGGTAACCGTCTGTGCATGAAGTAGTTGCTCATAGATTATCTTAGGGTTTTTACCACGACAGAATCGACAGTTTTGTGTATTAACATGTCCACTGATATGGAAATGGACCTCATCAGACATGATGGTAGGTGGGAGGTAAAGGTCTCAACACTCGTTCTTCCCAGAAATGCACGTGCGAAATCCTTTCTATGTTGATGGTCCGAAAACTTTAACAATTGGGTTACTTGAATTTTAGAAAGAATCAGCTTTAAATATTTTGTTTGGATGCGTTGCAATGATCTTCGTAAAATCCTAAGTTTAGTGTAACTTTTCCTAGTCGACGTTTTTGAAACTGCTGCAACACTCAATGAAACATGTTGAGTTACACATGCATTTCGTATCGATCTCGATCTGTGAGAGGGTTCTTTGTCTGCTATAAAGCGGAAACCTCAGAATCTTGAAATCATTGCAATAATGCAATGTTTGGAATGCATTCGTTGATTACATGTTCTAACGAAGTGCTTCTGTACTGCAACTAACAATCCACTGCGAGAGAAATAACTTCCACTATCTTTGCTCGTTGGTCCTTGCTGTATTTTGGCATTTTTGGGGTATGATATTGTACAGATGTCGATTACAAAGTCTGCTTCAAATCTATATCATTGATACAGGGTGAAACTTCAAAATATTTTCTTTCAATTCCATGTTACTCACTTTTTTGCTGTATTAGTTGTGTAATAAATGTTTAAAATGATAAAATGACTTTAGCCCCATCCTGTATGTACAGGGAAATAATTGTACTCTTAATTGCCGTGTTCTTTAAACTCTGGGAAATTTTAGTGTTTCAACTGTAGCATTAAATTATGCAAAATCCCTAATAATTCTAAAAATGGGTAAGAATTTACTGAATTTTTGTTTCTGTTAAAACATGCAGGAAGTCGCCAGAAAGAGTACGTTTTTGAAAACAATCTGCAAGGCATATCAGTAAAATTAAGTTAAAAATTTCCAAAAGTCCTCATTCTACCAGCAAGAATACTGTTGAAGCGGCTTGTGCGCCAAAAGTTGGTAAAGCCATCAGGTTGAGAATATTCAGTACACTCGCCAAATCGCATAGACCCGACAAATGGTCCCCATTGAGAGAAGTAAGGAGAACCAAGAAGGTTGAATGGGCACAGTATTACATGGTTAATTTCAGCAGTATAATTTCCCTTGATGAATTCCCTGCAACGCTCGATGGACATAATGGATGGTCATCTGGTTGGCTGTAGAATGGTCATTCGGCAGTAGTGTGCAGTTGTCGACAACAAGTTGCTGAGGAAGTGATATTTTGAGCAGGTGCTTGAGAAATGAATTAATTCGCCCCTGAAAACTATCACAAGGATTGGAACTAGATTCAAATTCATATTGTAAGTTCTTGGAGGATCATTTTCTTTCCTGGTTTGGTTATTTATTATTACCCAATTATGAAAAGAAGGTTTTTGATTTTTCAACAGGAATGCGCCTGCCCACCGATCAAAAAACACAACTAAATGGCTGCTAGACCATGAATTCAAACGTCGCAATGAAATGATGTGGACTCTAAATATTCCAGACTTGAATCTCTACGAAAATTTATGGTCAACTCTCAGGAGGAGGATTTATGCTGATGGTAAACAGTACTCAGGCTTAGAAGTCCTGTGGGGAGCAATTGTAATTGCTTGTCGATCAACTACACCATCTGAGATAGCACGATAGAAATCAGCAGTTGACAGAAGTCTCATAAGGTTATTGAAGAATGGAGGAAAACATGTTTGTTGATCGCCGCACTGAAAGTCTTAGTCGTTTTGTCATTCGATTATACCTTTTTGTACTTAGGAATTGAATACAGAAATGTGTAACTCCAACAATAAAAAACAGAATAAGAATGTTATTCGTATTTTTCTGTTTCTTTGTATGAACAAAGCGGATCAGGACATACATGCTGAGATCCTCAAAAATAGGAAATCTTGTTTCACTTAAATACGCAATTGAAAATTATGATTCGTAAATAAAACGAACCGGCAAAACTCACAATTTTTCTAAAAACAATATATGTACAACAAAATGTTGTCCATACATTAATCAAGCAGAACGCTCTGTAGTACTGCATAAGTTTGGATGGATCGCGTGTGAGGTACGCTGAGTGGCCAAAGGTTGTGGAAAACAGTAGCCGTCGTTCGAAATGAATGAGGAATGCGTAAAGGCTGTCAATCCTTGTATTCACATTAGTGGTTTTGCTGACGCTGGTGTGCAGGCATGCAGGCTGCCCCTGTGTCTGGAACGTGTATACTGTTAGCCCTTGAATGCAAGTAACTATTACAAGCTTCTTCATTCATAGAACAACTGCATTTAGGGTGACATATGGGATTAAGAGAAGCATCTGAGCGCTGCTGTAGAATACATGCATAAACGCACGAGGTATAGCGCTCGTTTGAATGCGTATGTGTATGTATATGCTTATGAAGCGAACTAAATTCTTACATAGAATCATATGAAGCTAAATTAGCATTATTGGAGAAATAAGGCTTCGTACCAGACGCTATGACACATGAGGCACTTTGTACTGTTTGTATTTCTAATTTCTAGAAGCGGAGCTCCTGAGGTTTCGTATGGAATCCCAAAAATGCAAGTGAAATATAAATATTGGGTAATACAAGACTATTTTTTTATTAAATCTTATGTGAACTATGTAACGCAACGTATTTCGACGCTTTTGTATCTTAAAGAAAAATTTACGAGAAGAATATGCTGTGAAGAGAGCATCTGATATTACATTTTGTAAAAGTACTTTCTCACAACCCAGATGTTTACCACTGTGACTGCGATTCTCCACGCAGGAAATATATCATGTCGACAAAATTTCCGTGGTAAGTTTAAAAGTGAAGGATTTTATGGTTACAAATTTGGTTATTCTATTCATTTTTCCCTCAATCCCAACTAGCTTATTCGCGTAATGAACACAAATTTTATGAAAACTTGAAAATTTGTATNAAACGTAGTTGCAAAATAGAGGAAAAACGTAGTTGTAAAGTAAAGGAAAAACGTAGTTGCAAAATAGAGGAAAAACGTAGTTGCAAAATCGAGGAAAAACGTAGTTGCAAAATAGGGGAAAAACCTACTGTCGTGGAATCATAAAAAGTGAAGAAAAAAATTATCCAATTAATTTTTAAATAGATACGATACTGCCCACAAATAGCAGTTTGTTTGGCTGACGAGGAGATAGGAGAGCGGGCTTGTTCACGACTTGATATAATATTCAACGAGCAAAGTTGTGTCATCAATGATTTACTCTGATTCCGTATTTTCACTAATTATTGTACTTTAGTTTAACAGCTCAAATTTATGCTCTTCTATCCGATACGTTTCATCGTTTGACACGTAAAGCCAAATAAGTTTTGCAAATATCATAAATGTGACTCAATAACATAAGGGAACATGACACCATGACCGCAATTCTAAGCTGACTAATTCCGAGGGAAATACGTTTTCAAAAACTCGAGTCCTTCATTAGACTCATGCAGATTTTTTCACGTATTGTCGGCTTAAGAGACCACATATTCTTCACACAGTATTCAAAGTGGATTTTGAATATGAGGAATATCAATTTTGTAGTAATAAAATTTGTTTTTCTATACCACGCCTTTTTAGTATTTTTTATTTCCGCGTGATAGGACCGGAAGGCGCCGGGGTTCTTCATTCTCCCCTGCCCTGCAGAGGGGCGCGTCCTGGCCACTTTCCTCATCAAGTCTGAGCTCTTAATAGCTTCCACTCTTAGGTAATTAATTCGGGAGCTTAGGTCTGCCGGACCGCCCCGGTCTGCTGGCCTAGAAAAATACGGAGCTCTATTGATAGCGGCGACGGCGGCATCGGAAATGGGCTGCGTGATCAGCCATCCTGAGAGCCGAATTTATGTTATGACGTCATTCACGACTCTTTGAAGAGCGCACGTAGAGAACTTATATCAAATGGAAAAATAGTAACACTGATAGGAAAACATATCTTCTTAGAGTGACAAAAAATAGGAATAGTAATTTTATGACTAATGTAAACTATTTTTTTGTCGTGAATATTCATCTGATTTAAAATAGCAGTTAGCTGGAACTCTGTTTGAGTTACTAATAGTTTTAAAATTGTTCGTAATTAATTATTTTAAATGATAAGTAAAAATATTAATATAGCCAACATTGGAGATGAGCAGTGTATGATGTGAGAGAGGATTTTGTCTAGTTTGTCAGGGCCGCGAACACATTGACTCCATCATAAAATCACTTCCAATTTTAGCGGGTTGAAAAATTCATGATTTCTGTGGAGGAAAATCGCATTAAGATCTAAAAAGCATCCAGTGAGTGCATGCTGATGTCATGGATTCTAGACATTTTTTGATCATATTTTTTCCCCCTCAACGAAACATGCTACGTTGTTACAAGTAGTTTAGGTTCGAGAGGCGGACGTAAGAGCTTAGCAAAAACGCAAATTAAGGAGCGGCAGTTGGGTACCTTGTTTAAAATTGTTTGATTCTGCACGCCAAAGACATTTTTGCCTTCATTCATCGAACAGACTGTGCAACGTAAACGGGATGACACACATGCATGTACCACAGAATTGCATGTTGTTTTTCAGAGAAATGTAATGTTGTATTGATATTGTTTTGAACACTCTTAACCAACTACTGTGGACTTACTACGAAAACTTTTTATTGTGATAAAAATGTCGACGTTCAACGTTTCTGAGATAAGCTGAGGGTCGTGTGGTAATGTCAAGGTGGAAGCATGAAAAAATTCATGTACGTGAGGAAAAATAGGTTATTTCTAATGACTCTAATTATGGATAATATACGCTTACATTATCCTCATTTTCAACTTTAACATTTCCGTTACGCCAAATTTCATCAATTCGGATTACCAGCCCAGCGCCAACCATCGCTTGCAGAGGATCGATTGCTTAATACGCAATTCCAAAAATTATGTATCGTGGGCTATCTGCTTTTTCGTGGGTTAACATTTTATAATGATCCCAAGATTAAATATTGGCTTCATAGGGCTAGGTTATGCGAGCTCAAATTAATGGTTAGGAAATATATACTTTAAGGTCATTAAAACCATGCAGTATTTGGAAATTAAAACCTTGAAGGAAAGATGGTGGGCTTTGGCCAGAAAAATGTGGTAGTATAAAAGGCTGCTGCTAGCTTTTCACAAAAACTTAAGTCGTCTCTCAAAAATCATTTGGACGCCAAAGTTGAGTTAATTACTAATTGAAGCACTAAATCTAAGCCAATAGGTTTAAACTATTGTCAATTTTTTGCGGTAGGTTTGATTGCATTGGCTGTGGTATCGTCATGCACTCCATGATATTAATGTCACGAACTGCAGGGTGCGGTCACAGAGGGCAGTCTGCACTGAAGGCCAAAGAGAGGGTTTTCAGAGTCGGGCTGTCCTTTACGAGGACAGTAGGATTAGATGGGTTAAATATCATATGCATGTTAGTGAAGTTATTTTTATATGGAAAAATTCTTCTCAGTTGAGGCCTAATGCAATATGGTCAGAATAAAAGGGTTTTAGCGAATAGATCAGATGATATCTCAGGTGCCTCGAGAACAGTTCATCGTGGGCATATGCCGGCCTTTATCCTTGTATGGGCAGCAATTTCAAAAACTTGATAGTCGTCATACATTTCCGTTAAGGAGGGCACAAATAGAATTGCAAAGCCTTATATTGGTGTTATTTTAGTTCCAGCTATTGCTGAAATATAAAAAAAACTTCAAAAATCATTTATTCACCCTACAGGAAGGTAATTCGCCTTCCCACCCCTCAAACAAAGGTCAGAAATTGTGTTGAATTCATTTTCAAGGTTCTACAGTGAGGAAATATGGACTCCAACTTCATCTGCTTTGAATCCTATGGACTCCTGCACGTGGTCAAAGCTGGGAGCTGTACCCTGCGCGTCTCCCCATGTCAATGTCGATCTTTTTTAAGAAATCTATCGAGCTCGAATGAGCCAAAATACACCAAAATCTACTCTATGCGCTTTAGAAGGATTTCAACGAAGGCTAGAGAGTATTTTTGAGCCAAGGGAGGTCATATCGAAAAGATTCGCTATTATTTTGTGACAATATAACTCAAGTCTTATAGTTTCTTTTTCAATTATATGTTTATTTTAATGCAACTTATAATAAATTTCAATCTATGGATTTCGTGCGCAGCTTTTATATGGTAAAGTCAAGCTTCCATCAACCTGTTAAGCTGTAAACTCATCGTTTCCAGAATCAGTGTATGATTATATTGCAAGCAGAGACGTACATATTTTAAAGTCCCCTACATTTACACTTAGTGGAACATATTAGGCACAAAAACAACAATTCAAGCCCATGGAAGAGGAGATCGAGGGAAAACGAAGAACACCCAAGCGCTTGGCGGCGAGGGCGGGTGGGGCGACCTGCTGCAGTCAGGAGCAATCAGCGAGGCCCTGATCCTGCGTCCCAGGGGGGATCAGAAGGGCCCCCTCCCACGCTCCCCTTCCCAACACGAGGGTCGCCGTACTAGTGAACTCGCAATGTACGAGCTCTGTGTCAGTTAATAGGATTACATGGAAAAATGGATTTGAGTCCATGATGTAGGAAAAATTAAGTCATCTTTTGCATGTTAAAGAATTTAGGAAAAGCAATAGACTATTTAGGAGTATTTGCTAACTTATGGGAATGACTGAAATATTTTTGTATGATGAAACAATTTGGTGCTAATTTCCAGGTAGCGAAACAAGTGCTTTACGAAAAGAAACAACAATCAGGGCGAAAACTTTTTCATATATATTGAAAATAATCTCATTCTTAAATGACTGTCTAAACTTTTCGGTCAATATTAATATTCATGTAGAAATTAGTGCTATGCAAGCGCGCATGGGCAGGGTGTAAATTTAGGGACGAGATACCATCCAGTGCAGTTGGACGTTAAATTTTTATTCTGTTTTTCGGCTGCACTGCGATTTTTTACTATAACAAGTACCTGGATTAGGGTAAGCAGAGGGCAAAGTGTAGGTGGTATATTAAAATAAGAGCGCGGAGCCGTGTGGCTCTGTGATCAAGACAATAGGAAATAGAGAGAGCGTAAAAAACAATGGCTTGTTTATTGGCGTCACTCACGAAGGTAGAGATGAGAAATACGGAGGACTTACCGAGACGAGAAATAAGGAAGGACACGAGAAATAAGGAGGACTGGTGACGAGACGAGAAATAAGGAGGGCCTATGGCGAGAAGAGAAATAAGAAAGGGCTAGGCAAGATAAGAAATAAGAAGAGCCGATGGCAAGAACGAGAAATAAGGAGGGACTGGGGTGAGAAGAAAAATAAAAAGAGCACATAGCGAGACGACAAATAAGTTATCACATTTAAGGCATCAGTCGTGACCGGCAGGCTCAATGTTTAAATTGCTCAGGGAAGGGACTTATGTCTTAATGAACAAATTTCTGGAGATGTAATGCACAACAATAAAGTGCTCGTGGAAGAGACTTATTAGCTCTCCGTACAAAAATTGACGCCCATAGATTTCCGTGCATCGGTTATTCACTATGTTCATCAGTCTGCTTTCAAAGATGTGATCGAAGTTTACGTAATATGAAAGTACTACACAGGCCACATTCTTCATTCAAAGCTGGCATGATAAAGACTTGCTTCTTAGCTGCTCCACAATGATGAGACGCTAGCAAGACGTCTCGGAATGGCAAATGGAGGTCATTGCATTTGGTCGGGCTATGGAACATCCAATGAAGGAAGTAGAAAAATTTGCTGGTGTTTCATGTAGCACTGTTATGCGGGTCTACCATCAATAGAAATAATCCGGTACATACGGCTATTCACTGCAAAATTGTGGTCCGAAAAATTTCCAACCTATAGGGACCGCCTTCTGTTTCAAACTATTGACCGGGATCGCTTTGCATCAAGGATGGAATTGTTGCGAAATGTCAATGATGGCCCTTTTCCTATTGTTCCTGAGCGACTCATCCTAGGGCACTCCATGCAATGCAAGTTTGGAACAAAGTGGCACGTAAACAGCCGATGTTAACTCCTGTCCACAAGACCACTGGCATAAACTGGGCCTAAGCACAAGCACATACAACTGTTGTGGAATGGAGAAAAGTCATGGGGTCAAATGAATCACGATTCTGCCTCTACATCATTGATGCCCGTAGTAGTGTTCATAGAATACCTCCTCATGAAGCCTTCAGCGAAGCCTTGACTGCAAGGGGACGATACAAGGAAAAGGAGGAGGGTCTATGTTCCAAGTGACGAACGCAATGAATCAGATAAATTAATTTCAGGTTTTCAGTGGTTTTGAACCCGCATAGAAGCAGTCACTGAAGCCAAAGGTGAACGAATGCAGAATAAGTTCATTTTTTAATTTTAAAGTTATACTGCCGACAACTATGCGTTCTTCTCTCATCTACTTTTTTAGTTAAGTGCGTTGAGCGTCTTAGTTTGTGGGCCCCACCCACCGAGCAATTTTGTGAAAGTTGCTGAACACAGTGGTCGAAGTCATAATACAGGCCGTTTTCTTGGTGCGCCTGCGCGCTCCTGCCTTAGAGTACACTGAGTATTCTTTGAAATGAAACACCTTCTTGTGATCAATCTAATAGTACTGGTAAGCTAAAATTATTTGACACATGCTGTGAAAATTTTGATCTCTGCATTTTAGAGTCTCTGCACATGTTTCTATTTGTTTTGTCTACACAAACGTGCCGATGACAACAAGAAGGCAGACCGGTAAATCCTCGAATTCAGAGGTCGCTTAGCTACAGCGGATAAGCAACCAATATCAGACTCTATATGCAAAAGCCATCTTTAATGAAATGCATACCCACTGAAAATAATCAACCGCTGAGCTCTCTCAAAGTTTTAATTCCCATCATTGCATTTCGCTTATCTACTGTCGCAATTCTTTTTCTCATTCCTGAGTTTTTTCCATTATGTTCCAAATCTTTATTACCAAATGTTTTTTACGTTCACTTCAGATTCATTGTTGAAAATCAGTTTAGAGCTCAAAACATTAAATTAAAATCTTTCAAATTTCTTTTCTCATTTACCTATATGATCAATTTGCTGCGCAAGAAAAATGTTCTGAATTATTCATTAGTTTAAGGAATATAATTCGGTTAAGCTTGGTTAACTTCCTAAGGTCAATTGCTCCACGGAAGATTGATCTTCAGTCTCGTGGAACTTTGACGAGTAAGAATTAAAATAACTTTATGATGACTTGCAAAGTGTAAAAACTGATCAGGTAGTTTCCGGGATGGAAGTGAAGGAACGGACCATCGGTAGCAAACTTCACAGCAATGGATCAAATGTTTCACACACTGAAAAGCTCTCATGTTGCTCCAAAAAAAAAACGTTGAAAGCCACTTGAGTTTTGCGAAAGAACATTTGGAAAATTGGACCAGCATTTTGGGAAATATTGGTCTGATGAAACAAAGATTGAATTGTTTGGTCGAAACTTTACTCGTCATGTGTGGGGGACACAAGGTACAGCCTCTGAGAGGCAACTGTGAAGCCCATCCCAACTGTGCACGGAGGTCGCAGTAAAAGGGTCTGGAGTTCGTTTCACAGCACATGGCACAAGTGCACTTGATATAATTAATGGGAAGGTGATTGCAGCCACGTACCTTTAAATACTGGAGAAGAGTTTCATTCCAAGTTCGATTCATTTATTCCAAAAACGCAATTGGACGGTCCAGCAAGATAACGATCCTAAGCTCAAAGCAAAATTAACATCCAATTGGTTTATGAAGAGCAGAATCAATGTTTTTCTGTGTTCGTGCCAATTCCCGAACCTCAATCTTGTCGAACATCTTTTGAGAATGAGAGAGAGAGCCCATCAAAAGCTGCTGGACTGAAGTGTGTGAGCGCCGCCAGCCTTGGGAAACTGAACGAAATTCATCAAGTAATGAAGGGTACATGTGAAGTAAGTTATGCTCGTGCACAATAACCTACAGTTTTAACCCAGTCATTACTCTTTAACGATTCGGATATTAATTGTACGGGACTACATTCTCATATCACTAAATTGTTCAATGATGTAAGAATTCTTTTGAAAAAACTACCACAAAGAATTTAAAAATATTTCGAAGCGCTCTTGCGTAAGTATATCATAATTGTTCCACTCATTTTTATATCGCATCATATGGAAAGTTTCTCGATTATCTACAACAGAGCTAATTTTTTAGTAATGTATGTTTGCAATTCGAAGTGGGTATTGTTTAACTCAATTAGGGTTCCAAGAGTTAAAGCAGGCTCTTTAGCGACTTTATCTAATAATTCCCTGTAAGCACTGCCAAACTTCAACATTTGTACCAAGAACGAAATGGAGAGATATAAATAGAAATTTCTCAGAGAGAGCACTTTCTGAGTTGACTGCTATCAAATGGGTGATGAAATTGGGTCTCTAATGAGCAGCATTCGATCGTTGATGTACAAATTGCCGGCCCGAAGCACCGGTCTCAATTTAACCCGAACAAGCTTCCATTACTGATGCCGAAGCTACTTAATTAGTTAGGCATACGACCAGAGGGTTTCTTCCGTCAAATGTGCAAACTGAAGAAGAGGCAGAAATCACTTTACTGTATGAAACAAGTTTTAGTAGATACGTTCGCATCCATTGCGTATGCACCTTGATAGCGAGGGTACATAATAAATATCCGTCGAATAGACAATAAAATGAAATTTAGCTGAAATAATAGCAAATGGTAAAAAGTGAAAGGATGGTAACACGAGAAATACGCATTAGGTTCTCTCTTCCTTTCGTATAGTCTCCCAGTAAGTGAGGTGGCCGAGCGCAGCACACAAAGGCCGTATGCTAGAGGCTAAGGATTTGTGACGCTTTTCATCGTCCTTGCTGACAACGCAGACCACGAACGTGGTCTAAAGTTAAATGCAAAGAATGAGTCATTGTCTACTCATTTCGCTGCTAGGGCATATATTTATATTTTTATAGGTATCGATAGTCAAATAATGCGTTCTAAATAACAAACAAAGCAAATAATTTTATAGTGCTGTTCACCCACTGCAATTGCGGTTACTGATACTAAAATCATGATATAATGAACAAAGGGAGAAAATGTGTTACCAAGCAGGTATCATTAAAAACGGAGACTACGGTACGTTGAGAACTACTATAATAAATGATAGCAGCCCATCTATTCCACTATTCTTACCACTGGACTATTTTTAGTGCTCTCATTTCCATCATAAGGTTAGAAATGGTGACTCATCAGGCTATATAGCGTACACGTATCTCCCCTATCTCCAAGCATAATATTAAAAAGTTCTGGACGAATACTTTCGTAGCTGTTGCTGTCTATTTCATTCATTTTCATTCAATTGAGGGGCACACGGGGTCACTGCGGAAATGTCTGACCTGCAGACGGCATCTCAATAAGAGCGTCAGGCTTGTGAGTAAATTGTTCGTTCGCTCACCTCATTCGAAGATCGAAGAAAACTGAAATTCTCAGAAATCAGAGACATATTTTACTTGGAACCATTGTTAAGCTTCCACTACAGTGTAAGCGTGCAGCATCACTTCACAAATTATTCTTCCCTTGTTGCTGTATTAATTTCCACAATTCCACTCATAACGTGAAAATGGTTAAACCAATATCGTAGCAAGAGACTACTTCGATTTGCATCGAGCTGATGCAACTCAATGAGATTTCAACGTTCGTATCACATGTTCAGAATAAACAAAAAACTAAATTTTACTCAAATATTTCTCAGATGTAAACTCACATTTACTTTTTACGTATTTTGGCAAATGGAATGATAAGCAGAGTAAAGTTTTGCCTGAGCGTAATATTGCGGCCACAGGCAGCAATTTGAGAGCAGGACAGGAGGAGGGGCAGGGCATTAGCCCCTAACGGAGTTTTCGTTTCATTTGGCTTTCATAAGGCGGGACTTAGCCGCCAGCCCCGCTGGGATCAGCCCCACCGGATGATATGGCAGGACAATGAAGCCTCGTCGAGCCGAATAACCTCATAACGTCGTATGCTTGCACTGATATATACGCCTCAAGCTTCATCGTAGAGATAAGTTGCCAAAGCAGCAACACACTGTCGCCGCTAAATGAAAACGATTTGCTTTTGCTAGAATTAAAATCTTGATCATGAACTGTACTTCTGCGCCAAATTTGTTTTCAATAGTCTCTGCGATCAACTGATTTTCACGTTTTTTATTTAGCAAAAGCGGAAGCAAATAATGGAAAAAAGGCCATGTTCCACTTAAAAATATTTATTCACGTTCCCTCTCATGTCATTCTGGCAAGCGACAAGCATCACCATGGAAATAAAAGTGAAATACTCATTGCTGTGGAATGGCGTAGCATTGGACAATGAATAATCGTAAGTATACGTGTGAAATTAGAAGAATTTTGAAAGTTAATTACATTGATTTTATTTCAATTTTCAAGAGTAAATTAAGGCCTCTACCTTATTTTGACATCAAGTCTATTTTATCTCATAAAAAAAAGTTCATCTAAACAGTGCACGTAAAACAGCTCAGTCATTGAATCCATCGACAGCAATTAAGTTATTCATCTGTTGTTATGAAAGCTGTTTTGAATCATGAAAAATCTTTCCTACGTTCAACGTCGGTGGTTCCATGACTTGCGTACCCTCACTTATTGGCCACGAGAACCAAAGCGTTACTCCCTCGCCTGCATTGACGTAAAGAAGCTGTGTGGACCTGAGCGTCAACCGTTAACAGCGTTGCGCTGCTTCCCAGCACGGTTCAAAACTATGGATAATCAACTGTTGAGCGTTCCAGATGTTGAAATGCATTTAGTGTTCGAGTAAATACGTTATCAGTCAGCT
Source organism: Orchestia grillus (assembly GCA_014899125.1). Lineage (NCBI taxonomy): Eukaryota > Metazoa > Arthropoda > Malacostraca > Amphipoda > Talitridae > Orchestia > Orchestia grillus. Next base: position 14,173 of record VOMN01000265.1, read on the forward strand.
TTTACCACAAGTGCCGATTTATTTGCTATTGTATCAACTTGGGAATATTTCGAACCAGAAGAGGAGCCGAAGGAATTGCGTCTTCTGACGGAGTAAATTGTTGCGGGGACTGAGATTTTCATAATTTAATATCGAATGCGATCAGTTCGGTAATTTAAGGACTAATATTCAGTCAAAGGAAATAACGCCCGTATGTATTTTTATTATTTTTGGTGTACGTTCAACGTGCTCTTCCAAAGACGGCTGTCATTCTTCACTTGCCTTTCGAGCTTCACCCCAGCGCATCAAAACAAAAATTCAAATCATTTCAACAAGAGGTTTTCATTTTGGATAGCTGACAGGTAATTTGTACGAATGCTTGTATTCACGACTGTATCATCCTTTCAGTTTTCTTCATCATCTATGCTATACTAAATGAACTTGATGAGCGATTGACATACGTTATGTCCCACGTCGTTGCCAGGCGGGAAGACGTTAGAACGCGTATGCTTACGTAATAGAGTAAAGCTCTCATTCCACTACTCTTTCCAATTTGGTATTCCTTTCTCTAATAGTGTCTTTAAGGGAAACGAGAATACTATTTCATTAAATTTTTTCATTGATTATTCATTGTTGACTAGGATAGGCAACGCACACTTAAAATTGTCACTGTATTCCCATCTATGTGTGTAGTGAACGTGAAGATAAATATGACGTACTTGACTCCAAAAACCTTCAGCTGCTGGTAAGATGACTCCTTCAGCCGTGAGAGCAAAAAGGTTCTGCAAGCATCCAACTGAAAGTCTTAATTGTTCATGTTGTAATGCACCGAAATGCTAGAAATGGTTTCTAGCGATTGACATAGCGAATGATCACGGTCTTTAGTGATATTACTGGCTGTTATATATTTTATATTATTATTATTGCAGTCATACTGATCATCCTTCTCTAAACTGACATGACATGGGTCAATAGCTAAAATGCTTCTGAGACCGGAGTGGTAATTGTAGACTGATTCGTTTCTGATAACGAATATCAAATCTTTAGTTTGTTATCTTTTGTTCAGCTTAGCTTAGTGAAGCAGGTCTTCACGTTTTCATCATAATTCGTGACATTAAACACGAGTAAGTGAAATAACTATGTAGGTACTTCCTTACTTTCATGTTTCCAATGCTGCCAGAATAATTTAAAATTTTGAAGCCTAATCTTTTTTTGCGAATAGTTCCTCACCAAGTGCCAAATGAAAAAAAATATTTGCTCGTAATGTACGGCAACGCACATGCAGATTGACAGAACTCAAATAAGTAACCTACACAATTTTTTTACAACACTAGCCACCATTTATGACTATAAGTTCGGGTAGCAAATAAAAATACATTTCCTGATATTTGTATTTTTTAGTTAAAATATAAATCATGTAGTCAAATGAAAGCGTGTCCCATACTGTAGGTATCTTGCTAGAAAATAGATAGGAACTGCAAGATAGTCATTGGCAGCGGAGTTAATTTAACTGCTGAAGTGAAAAATGTAATGTGATCTGTCAAACCAAAAACATACACATTTCGTGTTCTTGTTCATTTGAGTGTCTTCTTTAAGTCAAAATATTTTTTGTGAAAACATATGCCAAGATTTAACATGAAGAGCCGTGCCTGTATGGTGCCTAATTCAAATGGTTGATGACCGTAGAGTGGTAGTTACACATCGTTTATCCATAGGTAAAATGTTAATACGCACATGCCAGTTTTATCAAAGTGTTAGCGACTATGCGTATAGTGCTTTCGTACGTATCAAAAGGGCAAGTAAATTAGAAGCACGTCCTTCATGCAATTGATGAATACTTTTTCCAAGAAGCGGCTAACCGCCGTTTCAGATGAAGAGGTCCGTCCACCCTACCAATCTTTGGAGCGAATTTTGTGTTTTTCAACTTTCTACGAACACAAACACATCTTGTGCTTTAGCAGATTTCGATTTACTTGTGTTTTTCATCGAATTGGAAAACTCCACACGCAATCTTTTGAAGATACAGCGAGCAGTCGCTTGTTCATTACCTTAGTCTCGTTGTGGCTGCTGTTGTGGCTCGAAATTGCTTTATTTAACCAATTGATTAACAAACAGTGGGTTTTTCATTGATGCTCGTAGTTATTTGTTTTGTTAAAATCATCTGACTGTATTTTCTTTCCACATTTGTGTATTATGGCATTAAAACTAAGGAATTTTGATAGTGCGGGAAAATGATTATTTTGGTAATCATTATTTTGACTATTTATTCATTTGATGAAAGCTCAATATTGTCATGCGAGTGTTGTTTGGTTACATTTTCTACTCGTACAACTTCATGCCACTAAGTAGACAGTTTGGACACGATTCACAAGAGTTTGTGTTTTTGTTTGCGTTGTGTCTATTCGTGATTGACTCAGAGTGTAACAGTGTAGCCGGGCCTCAAAAAAGCAATGATAGATGCTTACAATTTTCGATTAGCGAATGATACATCACTTCGGCCACGCACTCAGAACTATTTTATAAGACCTTTCCTTGACAATAAGACGGAGTTAATTTTCTTGTCTGCTCCTTCCGAAGTGCTGGTGTTTTTGAAGCCATGCTCTCAGATTACAGCAAGAAGAAGACGCAAGCCACAGCTTCAAAGTTGCTCGCTACGACGGAGAACCAACATCAAAGGCGAACTTGGGTGCCGCTAAAAGAGGTTAGGCTTCCCACCGAGGCTTTTTGATCGCACCGCTAAAATTGCGCTCCTTTCCATGTGTTATGTACTTAATATATATCCCTGTATTTCTAGGCAGTC
>VOMN01000271.1:0-16061 GCA_014899125.1 Orchestia grillus
TCACTAATAAATTCAACGAAATATCCATCAAACGAGTGAGCACACAACAATAGCAGCATCGACCAAGACTGAACGCTGCTTTACTATCATTTACCTGAATTTTGTTGAATATCACTAAAGTCTCACGATATCATACAGTGCAACAAAAATCCTTGTGCTCATACCCTAAGTACCGTTAATCATAGACTAAATAATTCTTGTAAACGCTGATGTTAAAACATGTTATTAATTTAATTTACGCCACACAGCGCTTCCGAAAGAAACTGGTGCATTGGACAACTCTCTCCCCAGAGATCTGAGAGAGTGCGATGGTTCCNGGGCATAGAGGCCCAAACAACTTCAAGATATTCAAGATCATGTGAACCCAGGGTGTGCAAACTGCTCGCAGTCTGAACATGAGTCCTGATGGTGCCTGCGTCGGTACCAGCTTACTGTCGTTATCGTGTGATGATGGCCGTGAGAGCCCATACTTGATGGACTAACGCGGACACAGCTCTAAGTACTTGTTTGCTGGTTCTCTACCTACACTGACTAGCGAAATTATTAGTATAGCAGGAGCGGCAATCGTATCACTAACTGAATAACTGTTCGGTGGGACTGCACTTTTGTTGAGCTAACGCTAACGAACTGGCAATCAATCTACCGTCATCACCTCACTTTGTTGTTACCTGAAATCTGTACGTTAAGCTGCGAGTCCAAACACGCACGAGCACAAAAAGTGGACTGACATTCTTTTGCCCTGATGAAATATGGATGGTAAGATTAACTAATAAGCTCACGAATGATCATATAAGAAACAGTAGCAGCAGTTGCCCGACTCACTGTGTAGAGGAAGAGCTTGTTACCGCAGCAGCAGGACACGACCACTCCGAGAGCCCCTAGACAGATGATGAAAGTGGACACGGTCTGAAGTCCTATGAGCACGTCTTGGGGGTCCTGAGGGATCTCGTCCCCGTAGCCACTTAGCGTCGTTTGAATGATCGAGGCCAGCGTCAGCACAATAGCGCCTGCTACCTGCTCAACGAAGCCAACTTATTACTATTCTTGCAGAAATAAAGGCAGTGATTTATGTGTTACCTGTTTCCCAGCCAGGTGTGTATGGGAGATGTGGATTTCATTTCAGTCATTATTGCCATTTTTTAAACAAATTACTGTAAAAAAGCACTTTGGAGCTCATGACAAAGACATTTATTACTATCAACACTTTTAAAATAGATTTCGCTAAGCCCGTTCAATGGAGATCAATAATTCAGCACCTCGTCAGCGGTACTGACATCGTACGAGCCCCTGGACCCAAGTGTCCCGTCCCAGCTCCGGGAAGAGTCATACAATTTTCTGCACTCACAGATAATTGCAATTTAAACTGGCGTATGCTCGCCAGGCTCTCCGATACTTGTTGAGAACAGGCAAAAGCGCTCTCAGGATACCAACAACCATAGTACAGGGTGTTCAGAAAAGACGGGACCCCTCCAAATCCTAAATAAATATTTTATTTTTACATGAAAATTAAAAATAATGTACCATTGGAAAGAGAAAATTTGTTAGATTATTATTTCATGACTGTATCTATGATACGTGGCAATATAAGAACAGTAAAAACATACAAATTCACCCTTAAAATTGATACATGGACTAAAGAAAAACTCGTTTACATCAGTGAACAATTCATTATATTTGATTTTTACAGTCGTGCGAACAGAAAATTTTGCGTAATATTTCACTCACGCAATTCGCCATCAAGAAAAGAAATAAGAATATGCGTTAAAAACTTTAGGGAAAATGGCAGCATCGAGGAACAGAAATCGGCCGGGAGGCTAACGCAACAGTAAACAGGGAGGCTACAACAGTAAACGCAAATCGATAGCTGACAGTGATTTGTGAATTTTTCTTCCCACAAATCTGTGCAAATAATATGGAAGACTTTTGGTCCCAACAAGATGGAGTTACAGCTGACACAGTTAATGCCAATATCGCTCATTTAAAGCAATCTTTTCAAACAGATTAATTTCAAGACGCGGCCCCATTGAATGGGTTGCGCGATTTCCAAACCATTCTCCGCTCGATTTTTTCCTAAGAAATTATTTGAAAGGAAAGGTATACGAAAACAACAGTAGAAATATCGATGAACAAATAACAATATGCAAAGAGAAATTAGAAATATTGGTCGTGCCACGTTGCAAAATGCTATGACCTGTATGAAAAAAGATGTAAAGAATGTATTGCGCAGCATGGGAATCCTTCTACAAATGTTATTTTTAAAACTTAATTAAAACCTATAAAATTTCCCAAATTTTCACTTTCCAATGGTATATAGTTTTTAATTATTACTTAAAAATAAAACATTTATTTAGAATTTTCAGGGGTCCCGTCTTTTCTGAACACCCTGTTTAACGAGACTATCTGTACCAGCTACTATAACATTTTAGATATTTTTCTAAGGAAAAAGAAAGTATTATCAAACGAAGGCAGAGCTTCATTCGCTTGTGGAAATAGTAATCTGTGTGTTTTACCGGCTTTTCATCCAAGAATTTTTATTAAAGCTGAGCACGTCCAAAGAACACGTAATGAACCTAACCTAACCTAGGGTTTTTGAGACGCTAAATCCTCTGAACAATTTGAGGTTCCAATTCGTTTTGTGACTAATGCGAATTTTCGAACTAGCTGCGGGGGAAATAATTTTCTCTGTACCTTTCTTTAAACTATTGCGTTTGTACAAGCTGAGCGAAGTGCATTTGTTCACACACGCTTTTCACGCTGTGTTGATAAAGATTAAGGTAAGTGCAGAGTGCGCGTAGTCACCGTACAGTTATTGGCTCGGACTGTGCAGTATATCAAGTGCGCACGAACTAATTCCAAATTGAAGCGCCAGAAATAAACTTCGCTGGTGCCTTTTCGTAGCCGGAAAGATTTGTTCTTGTGCCCATACGGTACCATAAGCGCGTGCTCATGAGCATGCATAAACAATAATTAGGGTGCAGATTGATGAAAAGTAACGTAAAAAAATATTAACCAGCCTAATTTATAGTTTTTAAACTGAAATTGATAATATTTCAATAATTTGATTCGTTTTCGTTAAGCTCGACGAACGATAGATGATATGATTCGTTCATTTAGATGGGAAAATATACTGTATTCTGCGCTGACGTAACTCATGAGAATACTTTTTAAGAGCCTCATATCATTCCCAATGTCCCCTTATATTACGAGGATAGGAATTTTATCGGTACATGCTGCATTGCACGCAAGCGCTACCTTGATCACTCGCTGGATAACCTGTGAGAAACATTCACCTGAGATCAGTCAGTGACACTTGAAAAACTTGCTCAACACAATTAATGCATATACACGTAATCGATAAAAAAGACAAACAATGAATTAGATTTAATTGGAACACTTCTTGAGCGACCTATTAAGCGAAAAGGCTTCTACGACAACATCTATGTAAAAAACATAAGATTCTTAGAAGAATGTAGAAAACTAGTTTGGAAGAGCGCAGGCTTGGGAGGAACTCCCGACGGTCTCACTTACCGCTACGACGACGTTGAAGGCTACCAAGAAAGACTTGGTAATGATGCCCGTGAGGCAGCCCATCTTCTACGGCTCAGGGTGGACGTTCTTCCCAAAGTCTTGCGTGAAAGGTCGGAGGCTGAAGGTAATTCTCACTGAAATGAAAATTCCTACCATTACAACCACTGAGTACAAGCGAGATCTATTGAGAAAAATATTTTATACATAGAACTGTCCGTTCATCAAGCGAAAATATTCTGTTCGCTACTGCGTACGAAAGGATCATTTGATTTTTTTACAAACGAGTTCCTCGGGCTCAAATTTAGGTACGTAACGTATTGTTCTTTGAAAGTCTGTCATGGAGGAGGAGGATCTGTCATGTGTTGAAGCTGTTTAAATCACACAGAAGTGGGTCCTTTAGTTGACGTATCCGTCGAACTGGACCAGCATGACTACATTGAGCTGCTAGGTAAGAAAGATTTGCCATTCGTACAATATCTGAATGAAAAAAGGCCTGCTGTTGGGCCTATCTTTTAGAATGACAAATGTCGAGTACATTGGGTTAGAACTGTCATTAATTGGCATGCTAGTCATCCACGATATTTCAGGTACATAAATTGGCCAGGTAAGTCTCAAGATATGAACATAATAGAAAACTTGTGGGATTACCTAGAATGACAAGTTAGGGGTAGAAAATATGGTCCACGTACTGAGGCCGTGCTACGAGCTCAGTTGATTCAAGAGTGGTTTAAAATCGACCAGATTTACATTGGGACTCTTGTAGACTCAATGCCGCGCAGAATTTCCACCATTATCCATGCTCGTGGAGGTCCTACATCATATTAGTAGGTGGTGACAAATTTTTCGTGCGAGGAACTTATGGAGTGTCTTAGTTAGCTAGTAATTTTCTTGAAGATAACCACTAAAACATAAATAAATCGCGACAGATATTTTTCCGTTACCGAGAGCACTCTAATCCCGTGAAGAATGCCTGAAATTTTTCATCGGAGTTTTAAAAATGAACATAACATGAATTTGAACTGAGCTCAGCCTTACCGTGTAGGCCCACAGCTCGAGTACCGAAATGCATCATGTCGCTAGCGCGTTGGTTGGATATCTCGCTAGGAGGCGCAACTAATATTGTCATATGTTAGATCTTAGAAATTTTTCTTCAAGACTGTATAAATTTTAATATTGATTACAACGAAATTTTCTGCATTTTTTCATTATGAATAAGAACGTAAACATTTACCTGGAATACGACTGATAGTTACATATTTGAGACTTCTCGTACATATACTCTAATTTTCCTGAAGTGAAGAATAGTATGGAATTTAATATTGAGGTTACGTAACGAAACTTGCTTGCATCACCCTTCCATTTAGGTCAAATAATGTCGTGTTTATAATGTAGACATTCTAGACATTACGAAGCTATGTAACTGGAGGTCGATCTCATGCACATATATAAAATGCATAACCTATGCGTGGGCTCTGGAACACGTGTACAAGAGCAGCCTGTGTTGCTAGTGTCTTTTTTGAGGGACGCAGGACCTTTGAAATGAGATTTCTCAAAGGCCTTCGTTTCAGTGGCACTGCTCTGATATACAACACCCCCTCTGATTGAGAGGAGCGTTGCACGCAGCTCGCAGTAAAGTAATCCTCAATGGTTGAAATATATTGGGGAAATGGGAAGACATGCTAAGCATTGCAATGGATTATTTTGTCATCGCTGCTCAAATCAAACTAAAATTTTTATCTCAACGAAGAGATATAGTCACACACTCGTTTCCGAAACATCACTGGTTATTTCGTATTGAAATACGTGAACACATTTTTAAACGATGTGGTATTTCATGATGCGAAAAGTTGTTGCTCAGTAAGGAAAACCGTTTGATGAATGTTGCACAATATTCTGCGAAGTATTAACCCAAGACTTAGAGTACGTGGCTTCTTGGGTTGCAGAGGTAAGCACCAAGTAATCAGCACCGATCCTTGACGTAGCCTTTCGATTAGATAAGTCTTTGTCCTCTGCACAATGCACGACGCTCATTCCCTCCATCAGTTCTTTCTTCTCACAACTTTGTTTTTTTTCTCATTTCTGCCCTACCTGTATGTACAAGAATACGATTTATGTGCATGAGCGCGCTATTATAATTAGGTTAATAGTTTTCTTATTTTCTTCTTAAAAATTAGTTTTTTGTACAACGAACTTTGAGGCGTTCTCTGATCATCACTAATGGACTAGTTAGCATTTGGTTAACTTACTTTGATCAAAAGTGCATAACGCTTGAATAATTTTACGCTTTAATTGCCTGTCCTTTGGGCCTTAAAATTAGTAACCTTTTCTTGGTTGGGGATGTTTCGTCATACTCATTCTTAATAACAGCCAAATCATTCAGAAATTTGCTCTACGTAAATGCTCGTATGAGTTGTAATTATCAATTGAAGAATTCGAAAAGAGGTGAAGTAACGTAATAAGGAAAACTTGTACCCTAGCGTGAGGTTTAATTTGCGCAAGAAAAATTGTAATAACAGTAATCTTTTCAAGTGTGTACTAATAGATGATTGAGGTGCTTTAGAGCGTTTTACGAAGATAAATTTGTTTCATAAAAGCATGTCCCTTTTGTTTGGGAGCACGTTAAGGTATTTACACTATAAGCACAGGAAGGCAGGAACGAACCTTCGTTTGTGGCGAAGTGGCCACACTGGCGTGCATGTATTTTTTGTACAAACTCAAGTTTTCCTTAAAGTACAAATAAAATTAAGTTTATTACATTCTGTCAAGTATATCAATGGTATAAGAGACAATTTCAGTTGACCTGCCTCATATACTGAAGAGATATCTGAGGAAAAATTAATTAGTTCTGAACAATTCACCTGCGCATATATTTTCGACAGCTGCTCACACATAGATATTTCTTGGTAGTGTCAAGTTCAAAATTCGACCAGCTCTTGAAAAAATTCATTTCCGTGAGATATTTGATCTTACATATATAAATATGGCGTTAGCAAACTCTAGCCTGTCAGGGTGTGCTGCCAGTATCGGAGTCAGCAATTGTAAGCTGAACAAGTAAATTCGTAAATAATGTTTGAACGCACATCTGAAAGTAATTTGTATTTGTCTTTAAAATATTAAAATTTTTAATTTAAATACATGGACTTTCTACTTACTGATATGCACTCGAGCATTAGTTACAAATTTACTTGTGTAGCCTGTAATGGCTCATACATTGGCAGCTAATCCAGGAGTTCATTGTTCTGAGCGCTTATGTATAAGTCGTAGAACAATTTGACGGTTGAAAAAACTTCCTCATTCAAATCTTACAGCACACTGTAAATTTAAATCATCCTTTTAAACCAGTTCACTGCTCAATCATAGGGTGAGCTAATAACTCCGTAGATTTTAAAATTCTTGAATTTTGGTATATACTCAAAAAAGACCAGCCTTGAAGTCGGACTTAATTTCAACCCACGGTCTCTTCCGCGGCGCGCCTGCCTAAAATTGGTGTGCGTGCTTAAAATGATTCAAACTTAGTTACGCCGTTTTTCATTTCTTCTATCATCTTAAATTAGAAATCTAGAATTATCTTGAAATATTCCGATGTAGTTTTCGTGGCGTTTTTTTCATTCCTCTTTTTTTCGCAGATGGCATTCACTGATGATGATTTTATGAAACTAGGCTGATCTGAATGTCAAGTGACTGTTTTTTGTTGCATCATTTGTGCTTGTTTTTACATTAAGGGTTCGGTTCACAATAAACAAACTGAATTCCAACATCATACGAGCGAAATATGACATCGCATGTCTGCCAGCATTTAGTCGCTGTACAGCTTCTTCGCGGAAGTTACACAAAGCTCAACTTGATCTGTATTTCCACGCGAGCTTGAAAGGCCTACAAAATTTCCCCTAAATTCCGGCGAATCAAACTTCACAGAAAATCTGTGCAAACCACCTCAGAATATAAATCTTTTTAAAGATATCTTCTCCACACTGAGATCGCATGTAAGACTATAACTATCAACCACCCAACCGGTAAGAAGTAAAGCGTTAACAGTTATTACGTTTTCATTTCATTAGGAATAATTCTTGACGAAAGACCTTTGGGGACTTCAAAAGTATAATACTAACTCCCAGTTCCACTTGAAAAATGTTTTTTTCAACAATGAGTATCTCAACATAGTACGACTGAGGTATAATGCGCATAACGCTCAATATGTTCTCTGTAATAAGTAATTTCTCCGTTCGTGGTTTGCGGACTAACTGCAAGACAAATTTATGGCATAAATCACGCTAGGAAGGCTACGTAACGTTCTTCCCTTCCGAATATATTCAACGTAAGCCAGAATAGAGTTCCCCTTAAAGATATAATTCTCATACCTGAGTAAAGTCTCTTGAAGGGGCTCAGGTAGTCGACACACCTCACACTTCTCTGTAGGCTGTTCCTTCTGCAACTGAGCGACAGCCTTATCAACCCCTGGTCGATAATGGTTCTTGCTCGCCGCTGATGTTCTTATCGTGAGAGAGTGTGGTCCGCTCCCTGTAAGCTGGGCCGACGTCATACGGAATGGAATCTTCCCGGGGCCTTAGTTTGGTCGTAGATCTGAGCATTAATGGCTCGTGAGTGAAGAAATGACTTTTAAAACCACAAATCGGCTTAGCTTTTATAAGCTCACCGAGTGTGGGTAAACTTAGTGAAAATTTCATCTCTTCTCCCATGTTAAGATAAGTCTCAAGATTTTTGGGTGATTTTAAAGTATACATCATCAAACTTTAAATTTTCCAAATACAGAGTAACTTGAAGAAATGATCGTTAGAGCGAAAGTCATTCAGCAGCTATTCTGACTTACATCCAACGTTAGTTAAGATTCTCTCCAACTTGTGAAGACCGCTAACTTTTGGAAAGAGTCTCGTAAACAGGCGTACTTCAATTTCAAAGGTTTTCGAGTTGTATTTTAATAATTTTAACTCTCTCTTAAGTATAGGAAATTAAGGTGCACATTACTCGAAAAAAATTATACATGCTTAGATCCTGGTTCTGCAGATGTAGCGAGATATTAAGCTGGCTATCTACAAGACCGTATCAAAAAATGACATGTCTTCACCTTATCTGCCACAGATAACGGCACGGTCTCTTAATCAGCTGCATGACTCAGTGCTCAAGAAATGAATCATACTTCACTTAATCAACCCTGTATGATTAATATTCTCGAATGGCATTCTACATGAAATTTTTTACATGTGCTCATATTTTGGCATTCACAATACCCGTGGCAAAGTTCTCTTAAGAAGTAATTTATGAACGGCATCAAATGAATAAAATGATAGCAGATGCACGAAGAGATACCAGATGCTCACCCTGCTTTCCGCGTCCCAAAAAATATTTTTAGGAAAGGGATTGGAGCACAGATTTCGTCCTTATTAGCGAAACGACTGGGCCACAAAGCACTGCCCTTACAACTTATTTTAAAATTTTACTCTAATTTTCAACACTGTACGTTCCACTTTAAATGGCATATTTCTTTTGTATGAAACATTTTAGCCAAATTCATCGACCAGTTAATTTTAGGACCCGTAGTATGTTACATGCTTTAAATGCAAATTCATTTGAGCTCTGAAATATTCTTGTTCTTCTGGTAACATTGGCTGTTCAAATGTTCCAAATGTTTGAAAGTTATACTTGTACAACATGGGTCGCTGCTTGTTTGTATGTTATCATTCAAAATAGTTACATATTTGTGGGTGTTTCAATAGTAACGGCTTGGATTTGAATTACGTTGACACTGTAGCACGCGCAATAACTTTGTGGGTGTCATGCATTCGTCTCTTGATAGCTCGGAACTAAGCAGAATACAGTGTTTAACTGGTAAATTGGGATTATTTTAAATTCAATTTTTTTTTGCTTTCCGGAGATATCTGTGACTAAGATGAATGAATAATAGTGATCTAAGGTTTAAATTTAAGGTTTGAAGTTCATAAACAAAAACAATGGCCAATGGTGTTGAACTTAAGCACAGAACGGTCATTGCTGAATTATATCACAGTGCATGAGCAATAGGTAAAGCCACTGGATGTGCCAGAAGTACTCTGTTTCGAAGCGTATCAATCATAATTTCTTTGGACCCACCAGAAGTTCCTCCTGTCACAGAAAGTAAAAATCTCGCCTTCGTCGCGGTGTTTGCAGGCGTTGCAAATTGCATTTGTCATCATCGGCCACATGTTGCCTAGAAAAAATAAACTCTGATGCATTTTAGAACATAACGAAATTACTACGAAAACAACAGTGGCTGTCTGGTAAAGGTGTCATCTTTGTTTTTAAATGCTCCCTCCTTGCGAAATATTATTTAGGCTTAAATTAATGCAATTCTACCATCTTGTTGAACCAAATTAAATTATCGTCGCGTCTTGTTTCCGGAAGAACGTGCGGGTTGATTACAATTGACTGGAAAAGAAGTTTTGATCATTTCAAGTGGGAGCTTCATTGCCAAGTTCATAATCAGCTTCAATATATTATGAAAAATTACGGCCATTTAAAATATTACGAGGCTTATCGCCGATGGTGATGTTCTTAGCGTAGATGTTGAAAAGCTTCCAGAACATGATATCCATGCTGAAATTAAAGCATTGCAGATGCCGTTGAATACTTAGTTTCCTTAGGTACTGGACTGTGAGTTACTAAGAAAGAAATATATTTTACATTTAAAAGTTGTTCTTGGGTTGATGTTAAAATATCCTAAAGTTGAGGGTAAACTCTGTGATAACTTGCTAGGTAAATTTCATGTTTCCTCACGTTATTTGCAAAAAGAATTATACAGTAATTCTATCTATAGAGGGACCTAAAAGAAAGGTACTCTTTCATGACATTGTGTCCTAAACTTTTGTTAACGTATTAGTGCTACCGATATCAATGAGGGGACCTTACTTTTGGGCCACCCTGTGTAATGGATGAGATGATGCGAATTAAATTCCTCAGAATTAGAAATTCACCACAGTTTCAGCGATACTGTCAGCTCTCTGCACCGGATGGTAAGTGTTGCGCAGGTCAAGAAAGCCAACACTTGCCCAGAGTCACTACTGTTGTGTTTTTCACAATGTAAAGAGTCTCTGTGGTTTGATTTCATTTCTTTGTTCCTCTGATTAAATGCCTTGGTGCTCCTACGATAGTTATTAAATCTGTTATACTGCGGAAAATGACAACAGTGCGAACTTCTTAATGTTAGAATCCCACAATAAAATAATAGTCCAGTGTTGCTTGCTTGGTCCGTCCGTCTCTCTGAGCTCCGTCTCCTGAGGATTAAGATAGGGGAAAATTCCTTGGAAAATAGCGAGACCGTCAGCTAAGGCAGTCCGTATCAGTGATACTGAAGATAATATTATTTCATGTCAGTTACCGTAAATAAGAGGGCATCTTATTAAGAATTTATCGTTATATGTTCCACCTTTTTTGGCGGGGCGTGTTTGCTATAGTTTAATCTATAACTACCATCATTCTTATTACTCTTAATCAGACTTGTCACTTGAATTTTTAAGCCAAATTATTAATTTTGAACCTTGCACGTGTAATTATTTACAGTAATGTAGTAAGATTCGTGAGTGACCCAAGTTGTTACTCAAGGTAGAATTTGGAGTAACGGAAGTCTTAAATTCTTAAATATGAAGCCACATTTTATTTATTTATACCTAAAAAATTATCTTTAGCATTCAGATACAAGCTATAAGTGAAGAAGATAACCACAAATCTTCTCATTTGATTTATGCCCAGTTTTCTCAGTTATCATCCTAGGCTCCTTGACCGAGATTAAACTGATAGCATGAAATGCTCGCTTATAGTAGGGAATTTTTAAATTTTTCATCTATCTTAGTCAATCATGTAAACTCTCATGAAACTCTTAGTTCTGGGTGTATCCAACAAGGTTAATTGATTTTTAGCACTTATTTTCTGCTTTGTCATTTTTTTAAGCCTGGATTGCTTTTGATTTTCATATTCAACACGATTCTCGTATTCACTCGTGTTTTTCTTCTAATTATTTAGGTTTAGAGTTAACTATTATTCATCTCGAGACGTCATAGTTTAAATAATTTCACACTTTTGATCCGTAGATTCACCAATCGCACTCTGTTCTTGACAGTGTTTGTGTTTTGTTCTTGATATGAGAAATCATTTATGATTTTGTACCATGCACGCTTCGGGTAGCGAGTGAATTGTGTGATGACAACCGCAGAGCACAAAATTTATTGCTGCGGCTTTCGTGTGATCCGTTACTTTAATTGGTGATTATATGATATCAGAACTTACACAATTGAAGTTTGTTCAACAGGAGTAAATTCGCCGTTGACTCACGCAATGGTCCGAGGAAGCCGTTGCACGAGTGTTGTTGGCTGTGAATTATGCGAGTTTCACAGAGTGTTTTACATTGTGGAAATTTTATAGTCGAAGTAAACATAACATAAATTAAAAGAGCAGCCCTGATGGTGGCTTCGTACATCCATACTATCATTAAATCTGTCCCGATTTAACCATTCAGAGCATCTAAATATTCGTACGTGAATCAATCAATAAATACGACATTGCCTATTTATGTTCTCGTATATATTATTACGTTGCTATGTTATCAGTTATTAATACTGGTTCAGAAATCATTAATTTACGAGTCAGGCATTTCCTCACCTTTCGATTTTCCAGTTAAGCGTTGCCAGAATTTTTTCTTAATTTTGGTGCGTGTGCTCCTGAAGTTTGCTCACGTAAATTCGTAACTGCGGTTGTTCCAATTCCACATCAGCTTTTTGTCTTGAACATTCCAAGCGAATTTCGTTAGTTATTCTGACCAAAATAAATGGAAAACATTTCTCTGAACTAATTAGTCTCTAATTTGATAAAGCGAAGTCGGACAAGCGTCAAGAATTTTCAGCTCCCAAGAGTGCCATGCGGTAGATCCCTTTTCCTTTGCTCTAGTATAAGCCTATTAATTTATTAGGAACTCTTTGTCACTTCTATTGGATCCTTCTGTGTGATGCAGTGGGGCGGCGAAACTGTATACTCAGAACATTTTTGATCATCCCTTCATAAGATGTTAACATGCACGCAAATGCTGTATATACGTGCGTGGTTGTCTAAATTACGCTCGTACCTCATTGTGTATCTGGATTTTATTTCATCTGTTCATCCGCAACTTAATTCGTATTTGACTCACATCTACAGGGTGATGAATGGATGAGTAGACAAAAATTTATTTGAATAACTCTTCAGTACAGCAAAGCTTATGATAATTTTTCTACTTAAAATAGTAACAATGCAGTATAGTTTTCATTCTCCTCTCAATGTTCAATATATCCACCTATAGCCTTCACTTCAAGTTTCCAGCTATCGGTAACCTGACTACATGTTGCACGGATAGTGTCTGGGGAGACCGTCCCAGCGTTGCTGAAGTTTAGCCTTAAAGGGCATCAACATTTTGATGACTGAATGAACGGGCTTTACTCATGAATCCTCCTCACACTGAAGTCCATGGGGCTTAAATATGATGAAGGAGGCCACCAATCTCTTCGTCGCCGTGCGAGTACTCATCAGTTTTGAACAAGGATGCGCGTATGGGAGCTGGCTCCATTCTCGTGAAGAGTAACTCCAGATTCGCTAAATGTGGTATGGATACAAGGAATCAAGTTGTTCTTCTATAAGTTTAAATGTGCGTGCAGGTTAATCTTTACGCCCGCTTTGATGCATGTAAGCGGAGCTTTCTGCCTCGTCGATGTCACCCGCCCCCCGAACCATTACAAAAGCCGTTTTTTGGCGTTGGAAGGACGAACACATTTCCAAAGGGATGTCTAGCTTTGTCTCATGGGTGGTTTTCGATTGCTTCTACAGAGAATACATTTTTGTCAGCCTACAACACTGGAGGCTGAGTGGCATCACTCAGTTTTTCAAGAAGAAGCTTTGCTCGACTCAAACTTTTTACTTTTTTGTTTTCAGACAGTACTTGAGCTTTACTTTTCTGGTGGAGTTATAGTTTCAATTTTTTTCAGCACATTTCACTTGGTACCTTAACACATTGACTGCGAAATGAGCCACCGGTGGGTCGTTTTGCCCCTAGGAAAATAATATGATCGCAGTCAACGTGTTAACTGACAGATACTGCAGAAGCGAGTTTCATAATGCATCTCCATGGGTCCATCCAAATTTTTTCTCTTGTGTTTTCAATCAGTTGGGGTGATCTACCTGACCGATTGGAGTACTTCTTGCACTTGGCAGGTGTGATCGTGTCTCTTTAATTCGTTTCAAGATCTCATAAACACCTGACCTGCTCACTCGTGACTTGAGAAATCTAAAAATTTCACGTGGTTTCATTCCTGTGTTATACAGTTCACTAATAGCTTTGCTCATAATTACAAAACATAGAAAATAAAATTCCAAAAAACATATATTCATTTTATGTTATAATTAAGTGACTTCTAGTCGAAACTTTTCAAAAAATTCTATTTAATATCGTTTTTAACGATATTACAAAAAGTGTCCACACCTCGTTTTCCCACCCTGTAGATACAATAGCAGAATTTGGTATTCCTACTCACATTGGAATTCAAGTCTTTGAGCACAAGATAATTACATACACATGTTTAGCGCCCGTCATGAATTAGTCTGTACAATTCTTGAAGGCAAGATCTTTACATAGGAGCACGTTTGGCGTCCGTCGTAAACGTTCTGTACACTTCGGTTAGCTGGGGCGATCAAAATGCCTCTAAGCAGTGAGCTCTAACAAAAAATTCAGGTAATGGGACATCCTTACTCACAATGACTGACATCATTATCATTTAAGTATTAATGACAAAAGAATTCTCACTTAGAAATAAAGTTGGAGCACAGTTCTTTATACTGAAATTTTCACATTAAAATGCGTAGAGTTTATTTTGAGTATGTGAAATACTTTAATACCCTCGTATCTGTGGTGCATCTAAGTCTTTTAAACGAATAAGCACGAAATGGATACGAATGCATAGCGACTAGCTTATTGGTCAATTTTGGGAACGCTTTAAGAATGTCTTCAGATGATAGGTTATTTTGTAATTTCATTGCCGAAGGTAGGAGTCTGTCAAACGCATCATCAATTATCTTTTCGCATTAATGACGCGGCAAAGCTATGGAGGCTGAGGGAGTCCCTCCTTGGGCTGCCCTGTAAAATGAGTCGGAGGAGGCTGAACACCTGAAGGGCACTCCGAATGAAAGGCTTTTACTCGCTGAGCAATACCCCCCCCCCTCTCTCTCCGGATAATTTTTCCGTTAATTCTAGGGCTGTACAGAACTTTCTTAGTCACAATCCCATTTTTTATGCTTCGTCTGCTCAAACAGATGGGCTTGGTATGGATTACGCCCGTTTCTTTTAATTTGCACTCTCCTTACCTGGTATTGCTGCTGTATTAACAGATGTACATTAAATTTCCTCTAATGCCAGCTAGGCCTAGCATCTTGGGCTTTTATTGAAGCTGAAGTTGATAGCCGAAGATGTCTTTATTTATCTCAGTTTGAATACTTTGTTGTCAAAAATATTCTTAAACTCATTTCATTTGATAAAATTTTTGCCCTTCAATTTATCTCGAGTTAATGAGGTCTTTAGCGTTCACAAGCTGAATTATGTCGGTCACAAAACGTGAGATATTTCTCCTCGTGTATAATCGAGAGTGAAGCTCCCATTTGCCTTACGGCGCTCACCATTTCAGGGCCGGAAAACTGAACCATTTCTAATGACAGCCCCGGCGGGGCCGAAATTTGTGTTGGTGGCAGGCTAACTTTTTTGGCTGTTGGCTATATTGTAGTTATAGACGACCCAAAACTTTCTGCTGAAGAAATGATTAGTTAATATCTGCTATTTCTTATTCAAGATCCGAATAGTACATCAAGTGCCAGTTTTATTTAATAAAATATTCTATCGAATTTTATTTCCACAAACTTTTTCTTCCATTTTTCCCCCAATTTTTTTGCTGATGATTAATTGAAAAGACGTTCACTGGCCGATGTTCGAAAGTTGGTTGAGCCCTGGCCTGGTCATTACAGTTTGCACGAGGCAAATGACTGCTGCAATGCCGCAATGATCGTGTCCGACATTTCTTTCGTGTCGCTTTGCAAGGTTTCATTTTTCTTCGATGAAATTCTTATTCATGCTTCAAGTGAGCAGTTTCAGTGGATCCAACTTTGGGAATAAGTTAGTCGTTCTGCGGAAAGACTTCGAATTTTTTGCTTTGCTTTTGTCTAGAAGGGGTCTAGGGAGGCTTACTCTTAGTCGTCTTGATATTTGAAAGAGAGAATGCTTCTTAACATGAACGAAAAATGTCGCTTGATTAACAATTAATTTGAGCGCTCCATCTCATCTTTGTGCATATGGAGTTGACACAGCAACGTTGCACACAGTAATATCAGTAAATTGATATCTACAAATATGTACATATCTACATATATAACGCCAAAGCATACATATCTACATATGTACACATACATATGTAGATGTGTCTACGTATATTTGGCATTTTGTTTTTATCTTTATGTGACATTTTGTTCTTTTTTCATAA
>VOMN01000278.1:0-18433 GCA_014899125.1 Orchestia grillus
TTCGATGGTTCCCTGGACGTCTTCAAAACGAAGCTGGATAACTTTCTACACACTATCTCTGATAGGCGCCCTTGCCTCACTATCATCAAATGGCGGAGGGAAACGGTCTCATTCAACAGCTAGCGGATATGTGAAGGGACACCATGCACACAAAGCGGCGGCACCCCAGTGTAGCCTGGGTGTGAAAGCCCAAGCATCTCAAAAATATCAAAGGTAAGGTATATTCATTATTAAAGCATTCATTCCAATGGAGTGTTGTTTAGGCACTAGTCGTCGATGATACTTGGTAAAATTCATGTTCGAGTGACGAGTACGATTCAAAGAAAAATTAGCATGCGTCCAATGATGGGTCGCTATGTGTCAAAGTACTCCGTCGAAAAATTTTAACCACTGGGATTGGTGTACCAAAGGGAATTATTTTTCAATATCAGGAGACTGCATGTTTCGGGCGTTTACTTTGGTTTCGTGAACTTTTTTTAAATCTGCCAAGAAGTAATCGTTCTTAGAGCGTGGGTAGCCAGGATCGATCATCGTTTTTCTCTGTATAGACGCCGCTCAAAGAACCTCAATTAACTCCAACGCGTTTTACCATTGGGATTTGAATGCTTTACAGCTACTGGCGCGGTGAGGGATGTGGGGAATGTGTGGATTAAGCTTCCTTTTTCAAAGAAAGTACTCCGTGGCTACGTGAAATATCCTGCCTGAGCCTAGATTCGAACCCTGAACGTCCCGGCTGCGAGGCCATCACGCTAACCAGTACGCCATGGAGCCCACGTGTCATGCTAAACAATTCGCATAATCAGGACGTTCGTGCTGGACATTCTGAGCAGCAGAATATATATTCAGACTAGTAAATTTTGTCCATTCTATCCGATACCCGTTATATAAGTGGTGAGTATAGATAGGCTCATTTGTACGAACTAGAAGTACAAATAGTACAATTTTACCAGGAAGGTAACGTCTCATCTATGGTATTTTTTAATATACATACTTCCTGCGACTATTATATCTCTGGCTGATAATCGAAATCATTATTAAATTTTAGATTGCGGTCGGATCATCTTGTAGAAAGAACTGTGAATACACGATCAAGGATCAATGTTGGATTCTCCACAAGAATTTAGCACAATTTCATCGCTCAGAGGTAGTGATATACAGTTAACTTGTAACAAAACTCTGATAAGGTCTCCTCCCATTCCAGATTATTGAAAATCTGGATTTTATTGATGCTTTCGTACGTATACGAGTATTGATAATAAACTCTAGTGAAACAACCTTGATGCATTTGAGTATTTATGAAACAAAGGGATACACTTATTGAACAGAAATCAAAATAAACTCCGTTGTAATTACCGTTGCTTCCCAAACACATTTTCCACCGAACCTCATCTGTCGCATCAGAATCCGCATTTTATCATCCAATCCAAGCGGTATCAAGATTTTTTGCTAAATGTCTAATCCCAATGATAGTCCGTATTTTCGTGAAATCTGGATTCAAGAAGTAAGGATTATTGAATGTTTAATGGAATTTCAATAATAAAATTTACATTTAGAGGTACTGTTCGTTTTTTTGAAGAGGAAATTCGAGTTCAAGTAATTCTTATTTCCAATTGGTGAGAATAGATCCCTAGCTGACTTGTTATTTGGTAATTGAAAGTGGTTAAAGGTACCCGAATTCTTTTTCGAGAAGTACAGTAACTAAACAGTTAAGAAAAAGCTTCCGATATCTAAGGTTTAAAAATGAATCACTAGGTAAATATATAATAATAATGTAATGACATTCGGTGCCCAAGAACTATCCAAACTTTCAAGTAGAATGCAGGTTTGGCAATGTTTTTGGGCTGATTTTTTAAGACTTAATGCAATAAATTTTTCCCATCACGTAGGCATGAGTGTTAAACGTCGATTTTTTGACGTTGAAGAAGAACTTCAACAGAGCTTCAATTCATTAATAAATACCTATTTTTGGATATAAATATTCCATAATAACAGCATAACCAATCTATAAAAAATGATAACGTAGAAAAATGATGCATGAAAAACGTGAATTTTAGACGATAACCGATTTTCTAGTAATTTCTGCGACTGCAGTAAAAGTGTTATGACGGTAGGACTTAGGCCCCGCACACCTGACGTTATGGCAGCGTAGTTGGAAGACAAGTGTTCATTCAGAATTACTTTGAATTGTTAAATTAGGCCCCGCTTTTGCATACAAAATAAGTAATTGAATATTTGAATGAAATTTAAAGTTATTGACATGAAGGCCACAAGTATTGAATTCATATTTATCATCTTGAATTATGAGTACACTAAATTATGACGGAAATCATTAGTACCGAGCACTGCGCATTACACATAAATGTGGATACGTACGCTCACCTCCTGTACCCATTTTTCACATGCCCAATATCTCACATGTCTCCTCCAGTTCATCACCTCCTGCACGCACAGCCCCCAGTTTCTCACGGGTCTTTTCCAGTTCATCACCTCCTGCTCGCACTGCCCACAATTTCTCACATGTCTCCTCCAGTTCATCATGAAAAAGCGCGTGTCAGTTGAAAACTCGTAGATTTTGCTGGCTCCTATCTTGAGTGGGAACGTAGACGTTCGACAAAGCTTCAACCTTGCCTGCTCAGGTTCATCATTTCGAATGTGCCTCAATATGCTATCATCAGGAGGACCGAAGTCATCACTTGCACACCAGTAAAATGGAAGACTGCGATCGTGGATCTCCTTTCGCATCGACCTGTGGGGGAAATAACGGAGTTACGAAAAGTTCCGAAAAAAGCATTCTTCGAGACACGGTGTACTTATTTCAAGCGCCTTTTTATTCGTGTTCAAAATTTTAGATCCAAGTCTTCGAAAACAAACATGTGCTCCTGATGCTCGAACACGTGTGGCATAACTGAAACTAAAATTTTGAAGCCAAATCTAATATTTGAAATGAGTACGCCAAGTTTCGAGGTTCGCTTGCGTTGAAGTGCTTAAAAATAATGATATATTATGCGTCATCATGCAGTTCTTGTCAAATTTTGTTCAAGATCTATACCTGATGAACAAAGCTTTCAAAGTTTGAGCTCGGATCCATTTTTTATTCTTCAAAATCCAAATTCAATGGAGTTTTGAACATCTAAAGCTCTCATCTTACCCAGATAGCCCGGTAGAAAAAAGGACAACGTGAAAAACTCTTGGATACTATTTATAGAAACAAAAAAAGGATTTCACTGCAGTGCTTCATGTTTTTGCATTTTTTTGATGAAATGTTTTATTTCTAACAAAGTCGCGCTGAGTCTGACGCACATTCTCCAAAAACATCGTTATGGATATTTGGTAGAGCGGCGTTTACTGTCACAGGCTCTCCTTAATTATTCTAGTAAGGGTAGTAAGACCAGAAAGGTGAAAACTAAAACTGAGCTGTCAGTCGCTACGCAAACACAGTCACTAGCAGCAGTTGCACTGTCGTGTGGAAAAATTATTTCTGAAACTTTTTCAATTTATGTACTATAACTTCGTGCATATTGGCTCACATTTTATATAAAAAGTATGCCTTAACAATTTTTTCGGCGGGGGAGAATGAGTTTGTGCGTTAAATTAATAAATAAAGTTGTTCTCCGCACGAACTGACTTACTTTCAAGAAGATTTGACTCTCAAGAAAATTATTGAAAATTATAGGTTTTAAATTTCTGATTGAACGATTCATATCAGGCAATAAGCAGTAATGTACATGGCAATTTATAGAATTAAAAATTACTTACCCTTTACTGCGTAGTGTAATTTAATTCATTTAAGCAGAAGGCAATTGCATTTCCTTTCAATGTGCTTCCGATAAAATACTTTAAATTTCAATTTGTTTATTTTCTTTGTATGTTAGTCGATGAAGTAAGTTTGTATGACTCTAAGACTTAGGTCATGCTGTTCAATTAGGGCATAGATTCAATTTTTAAATTCTAATCAAATAATGGATCATAGATTATACACTTAATTGAGAACAATACGGGTCATTTAAGATTTCAATCAATTATTTGTAATAAAAACTAAAAGAAACTTCGAAAGTCATTTTAAATCATAGAATATGGAGTTTTATCACTTCCTCAGCGATGCTTTTGAGCTAAATGTTTTAAAGTTCAGCTAAATCGAGCGCAAGATGTCAACATAATATCTGAAAAGTTAAGCGCGATCGCGACCAAGATGTGAACAAAATGTTTTAAAGTAAAGCTTGGTCACCAGCAGGATGTGAACAAAATGTCCTAAAGTAAAGCTTGGTCGCCAGCAGAATGTGAACAAAATGTCCTAAAGTAAAGCTCAGTCGCAAGCAGGATGTAAACAAAATATATTAAAGTAAAGCTCGGTTGCTAACATGATGAAGAGCCACTCACGTAATCCTCCCCAAGTCCCGCGGTGCAGGGCACCCACTTCTGACAATATTTGAACACCGGGGATAGCATCTTGGGGTTAATTTTCCTGATGTCTTGCTTGCCGGTCATGAAAGACACTAAGAGTCCGACGATGATGGTGGTGAAGCACCCGACCGCAGAAAACCACATGTACGACAAATGGAACAGCTCCATGTTCCAAAAACTTGTGAAGTCATGGAAGAAAGGAAAAGTTTCTTAGGGCGAAAATAAAAATGGTGACAGTATTTGCACACAACGGAAATTCTAGTCCTATTTTTACACGCTTGTAAAATGAAATTATTTTATAGAACGCTGAATCTCCTCACTATTGAAAAATAAAAAATAAAAAATGAAAGATCATCACCGAAGAATGTTCATCTCAACCCCATGCGCATAAAATTATTGAAACATGCGTCACAATATATGTTGAAAATATTTCCATTTTCCCTACTTCATTTAGTTAAATAATTCGGTCAAGCGTGTTCACATAGCTCGTTTTCAAGCTGTAAAAATTTGAAAGTGATAGGCCTTAAATAAATCCTTTATAAATTTAGGCCTTATTAACACAGTCATCGTATGTCTTAACCTATCAATTATAACAAAACTGTGAGCCGTTGAAAAATTTCGAGAGGCCCTCCACAAAAAAACACTATAAATGTTTGAGAACCAGTGTTGCGGGTGTTTACCTTTCTTCATTAGGGACAATCAATGAGAGGGTTTCATTGACAGCATGACTGCACCCTGCCACGGAGGTTGGTTTCGGCTCCGTCGAATACAGACCGTTAGCCTTGGCGAACTGCTGTCCGATGCCTATCCAGAACGTGAAGCCGAGGCTGACGAGTGTTCCTACGAAGCAGCCCTGGCAAACGTAACTGAATGAACTTTGATAGGGGAGTAAAGTTCTTGTTCATTGAAATCATAGAAACTGGGTAAATTGAGCAGCTTTCGAAGAATGGAATTCACGAACGATACTTCCGTAGCTTCCTACGCGTGTGGTATGTCGGGTATTTCCAAGACAATTTTTTGCTGAACGTTTCTCTTGCAGCTCGTGGTCATTGCATGGGAGATTCCTCAAGAAGTATTATATTTTAGAACAGTCCAACCTCGAAAAACTAAACAAATATGCGTCAAAAGGTTTTAGAGCATTTTAACTAGTTGTCTCACCGATAAATGTAGGTTTAGATCCTCATTTTACTTCTTTGAACAATTCGAGTAAGTGAACAACTTTCATGTCGGTAACTTATTACTGTCCCATCTACAGAATTCGGCTCACTCAATAAAACTAATTTTACTTACGCTATGTATTGATTTGAAAGAAAATGCAATTAACCATCAGGAAATATTGTCCTGCTGTTTTTGCATGTTTTATAACCAATGTAACGTTAGTACGCATTCAAGAGGTAATCTGTACATTAAGAAAAATATAAGATAAAAAGAACCTTTATTAATTCCAATACGTTTTACCGTTGGGCTTTCGATGCCTCACAACTACTGGCGTAGTGAGGGATGTGGGTAATGTGCGGTTTAAGCTTCCTTCTCTAAGTGAAGTACTCCCTGGTTATGCGAAATGCCTCGCCTGAGCCTGGATTCAAAGCCATCACGCTGACCAGTACGCCATGGAGGCCACAAAATTATTTTGTACGCTCTATGTAGCTTCGCTAACCAGATAACCAAAAAATTATTTTAGTAGCGAAGAATTGTCATCTACTGCAGTCTTCAAATTTAAAGGATTCTATGACTTTGAAACTATAGAGCATATAAAAAAATTCCAGTAATGTGAACTCACGACCGCGTTGGCCCAGGGGAAGAACATGCCCAGCGTGAACATGCCCAGCAGCGGGCCTCCAACGATCCCAAAAATGGCCAGCGCCGCCTGCGTCGAGAACAGAAATTGCGTGCTGTGTCTTAGTTTAAATTCTGGAATTCTGGTGGGCACGGTCTTACTTCTTGTTTTTTATTGTTTTCTAACGCATTTCACGTGATCATTTTCAACGAGAATTTGAGTTCAATTCACACCACTTCATAAACAAATTGTTTGATGTAAAACGGCACCTTAGAAAAAGTATTTCTTAATGACTGCAAGTACACTTCTTGGTCATTTATTTGCCCAGCTGTATCAATGTCATACGAAATAATTTTATATACTTTACAATTAGGTGAAAGGTTTGACATACATCTGTACGAGTAAAATAATAAAAACTTCTATCAACTCCCTTATTTTCTAGATTAAACACATATCATCTTTCAACATAAGACATGTGAACTATTAATTAATGCAACTAGCACATCGCAACGAACAAATTTTAGATGCTATAGTATAGTATTTGAATGACACACTATTTCATACTTACATTATATTTTATAATCCTTTACCAACCACGACGTACAAGAAAACTACTCATCTCTGTTTTTAAACAGAGCTACTCCCCGGAATTCAACTCTGATAACTCTAAGTACGATAACTGAGAATAATTAGCTGAGAGTACGATAAGTGAGAGTACGATAAGTGAGAGTACAATAACTGAGAGTACGATAACTGAGAGTACTGTAACTGAGAGTAAGATAACTGAGAGTACTGTAACTGAGAGTACGATAAGTGAGAGTACGATAACTCAGAGTACGATAACTGAGAGTACGATAAGTGAGAGTACGAAAAGTGAGAAGAAACAGAGTACGCACGTACCGAAAGTACGTTGCCAAGCATCTGCGCCACGAAGACCATGGCCAGCGTGACGAGACCGTACGTCAGAGACAGTATTTTGGACACACGGGTGGCACTCCTGACGGAAATCTGCGGATAGCACGCCCCTCTGATGAAGTCCTCCAGCGTTATGGCCGCTAGAGAGTTCATCCCTGACGACACCGTGCTGAGGATCAATGGGACGCGTCAGAAATGGGAATCTCCGAATGTCGGAGTCTGAAGAATGACAATTACGAAATACACATGGAATGAAATACACATCTCAGAGCTGGCAATCCCAATCTCAAATATTTAGGAAAGCACATCGACACCAATTTGAATTTCAAAGAAATTTAACAGAGTTCGATACCATGAGTCAGCCTCCTATGGCTAGAAAGTCACACTTCTTCGAGCCAAAAACAAACTCTCAGGCAACAAAATGTTAAGTACGGAGGCTTGAGTTCAATTAATAAGTTATAATGAGAACTTAAGTAAAGACTGGGTTAGTGCATCCTTCTACAACAGACGCACGCAGGTGTTGCCTCAAACGACTGTATCCTGCGACTATTGATATACTTTAGTTCAGATTTTAGTAGTAGCATAAAGGCAATCGGTCTCTTGAAGCAGGTCTACTCTTTCCGTTCAAGTGACTAACATTACTTAACTACACGTTACTTGATTACTCCACTGATTGCTGGTGATCATTTGTAGGTGTCAGCATATCAGCATATACCTGAGAGCACCAGAGAAGATGCCGGCGACAAAGAGGCCAGGGAGGCCCTTGAACTGTCCCATTGTCTCCATGACGAACAGCGGGAACAGCTGGTCTCCTGCAGATACTACTCCACTCCTGGAACACGCACATGTTACAATTCTTTAGTTTTCTTTACCGAAGGTAGAAAGTCGCCACTATAAGCCAATATCCTGAATTCACTCTGTTCATACTATCCTGAAATTTAAAATTTAAAACGTAAAGAATGACACGTGCGAACATCAACTACAATACGGTAAGTTTGAACGCACATACTGTACGTCCACGTCTTCTTTACATCGAATCGAATAATATGATGAGCCAATGGCGCCAGGAGCGAGACGAGAGGTTCACTCTTGGGTTTCTATCCTGTCAGACTGAGAAATTTATATTTCATGTTTATATCGACGATACCACAGGGATATTCAGTGTCTGTGGCGCAGACTGAGACCAAAGACACACCATTGATGCAAATCATTTGTCACCCGATTCACAGTCTAAAGTGGAATCCCATGTCGTGTTTACACTTCACATCCAAGCGAATATTTTCACTTATCACCCATCACCCTCTATTGCTGGTTTTAGTAGGTTTTAACTTCTGTCTCGGAGTTTCTGATTCTCACAGCATCACTTGCAAGTTTTCAATTCTATTTAAAGTTATGGACTACAGTATGAGGTATGAATCTGAATTTCAGATCGACTGAATTATTTTCTCAACTGAATTACTGGTCGAACTTCTACGAGCGAGGTATTTTTGAGAAACCAGGTGAGACTCCAGTGCCATTGTCCAACTAAAAGTTATAATCGACGTGTATACTTTTATAGGGTCGTAAACCTGACAGGGTCGTAAACCTGACATGGTCGTAAACCTGACAGGGTCGTGAACCTGACGGGGTCGTAAACCTGACAGGGTCGTAAACCTGACGAGGTCGTAAACCTAACGGGGTCGTAAGTTTGACAGGGTCGTATACCTGACGGGGTCGTAAACCTAACGGGGTCGTAAACCTAACGGGGTCGTAAACCTGACAGGGTCGTGAACCTGACGGGTTCGTAAGCCTGACAGGGTCGTAAACCTAGCGGGGTCGTAAACCTGACAGGGTCGTAAACCTGACGGGGTCGTAACCCTGACAGGGGCGCAAACGAAATGGGGCCACAGACCTGATGGGGTCGCAGTCCCAGTACTTAGCGTAGATCACCAGGCCCATGTAGGCGACGGTGGTCACCAGGATGCAGAGTCCCACCGCGTTGATCCAAAGGGCTTTCCTGGCCATGCCGATCTCTTTGACGCAGAGGTAGCGTTGTACCTGCGGCGGAACGTAACTGAGGGCGGGCACAAGGGTATAGCTGACTTTTCATCTGCAGTAGCCATGGCTTGAATATTTTCTGTGAATGAGTCTTTCTGCTCATCAAAAATGAGTGGGAAGACAACGAATTTTGAATTCAGTGATTGAGTCCTTCTGTTGATCAAAAATAAGTGGGAAGATAACGCGTTCCGAATACTTTCCCTGCTAGCAAGAGGTAAGGGATTGTGGCTGATAGCAAGAACTCTTTTAGGTACACTTTTGCGGGCTGCTCTCAAGGGAATGAATCGACATCACTGTCCGAAAAATGTTCATGTAGATAGAATAGCTCAGGAACATCTCGATTCACTAAGAGCCCGTTGTAAAGTGAATGCAGGACTTATTTATATGAATCCAGGTTTATATTACTAATCACTTTGAGTTTACCTGTTTTCAAACCTGTAAATCTAAATTTTTGATTTAAAAGTTGAGTTAAAAGATTGACCTGGACTCGTTTTTTTGTGACCCAACATGTTTAAAATTCTAGATTTAGATGCTGAAGCCTGTCATCATTTGTTAGGAGTGACTACGGTGTAGGAAAATTTGAGAACTCTACTGGGAGTGATTTGGTTAAACGAAAACTTAACCGTATATTAGTAAAAATTACCCAGTATTCACAAACTTCATGATATATGACACTCAACATTTCTCTAGCAGCCTAACGAAAAACAATTGAAAATACAATTTAAATTTATTTGTAACGTTCCGTGTGCATAAAGAGAAGTATAAGATCACAAAATGGATTTGATCTTTTAGATTTAAAAAAATATCAAATAATAGATTTTGTTAAGTTTTATAGTGCCGGAGAAATGCTCTGGGGCTCCTTCTCGAATTCGTGAGTCAAAACTCCAGCTCAACAATCAACAATCATAAGAAATTGGCTTAGCACCGACCTGAGCTTGGTTGACACCATAAATAGCAATCCAGGTGAAGTAGCCTCCGAAAATCAGGGTCCAGAAAGTGTGTCGGGATGTGGGGTTGGGGTCCATGTTGACCCACTCAACCCTGTTGCTCTCTAAGGCCTTCTCCCACACGAACCCTACACCTCCCACAGCGATCGTGCCGTAGATGGCAATGAAGATCACGACGAAGTACATGATCACGACCTGAAAAATTAATTTGTGAAATAAGTTGGAAAGATTACTTAGAGGTTTCTTGCTACAATTCCTGGTCAATGTTTTTTTGTTAATGAAGGTTAACAAAGAATATTGTTACTGGAATGGCAATGAATAATTTCGTCATTACATGGGTAATGAAGAATTTTGTTGCTGAAAGAACAAAGGAAACAGCGAACATAGTGCTTATAGTATTTGAATATTTCCATTACGTAAGTGACGGGAAAAAGAAAACATTTGTTTGAATCAAAGTGCAAATATCCCTCAATAATTCATAACAGACTCTTTTGCAAGAAAGCCTGCTGTAGATGCGAGACACTCTATATAATACGCGCTCATTGAAATAAGTCCTGCATTGTGTAGGCGACACTTTTGCTCGTAAAAAGAGGGTCTCCTGTTGTGCCAGAAAGTTAACGACATTAAAATATTTCAACTCCAGGAGTTAAAAACTACACAGGTGATACTGGTGGTGAAGCAGATGGATAAGATTGTTTGGAGACATCAAGAAAACAATCAATATTCCTGATCCATTAACTGTGTTGGTACGGGACAATTTTCTCAGCATACAAATATTCTGCTTAGCTTCAACCGACCTCTACTGCGTACAATGTGGTGACATTTCTTTGTCTTATACTAGTCTACTCTGATTTATAATAAGTTAAAAATATTCGTTTGCATATGAATCCTGCTCTTTCGATGTGAGAAACAAACCCGACATAGAGAAGGCGATACATGCAGTGTACACATTTTTTAGAAATACCCTACAAATTAGAGTTAATTATAAAATAAAATATTTAATTAAGAAGAATCCGTCAAATCAATGAGTTGAACTACAGCAAGAGGGCTTACTGTCAATTCAAATGTCAGAAATATTGACTTTCTGATATTTACGGTGAATGGACGAAGAAATTTTCTGGGTGTGTGAATTAGTATTTCATTCGGTCAACGCTTGGTCACTTTCGATCATTTCCGTACTTTTTTGACTATGGCAATACCTTGTTCGTAAAGAATTTCAGCGCTCATGTATGGATAGCCAAATTATAACAAATTAAAAACAGTGCTACGACATCCATAGTTGAGTTTACGCTGCCCTAATATTTACGAAGAAACAAGTCGTGAGAACGCACCATTCGATAGAATACTGATACATGGCTACTTTTTGACTACAGCTCGAGTATGTCACGGACAGTTACACCTCGAGAGTGGTGCAGAAAACGTGGAAACATTCCAAAACGTCACAAAATTTGCTCGAGCTGGAGCAATTGAATGCCAAAGTTAAGCCCACAGCATGGTCCTTTTTTGCAAACGACGTTAGGACCTACTTCTGAGAATAGTGTAATTTTTCCCGAGATGCCGAGTCGTTATGCATAACCCATTTATAGTCTTTGTAGAAGTAATAATATCGAAAGTTAAATGAATTTTATATGCGTGTATGTGATGCGAGGTTTGAGGTTTATGAGGCTCGAGGTCCTGCGTTGTAAATTACTGAAGCTCGTTATTTTTTAAACATGAATTTTGAGATAAATTGAAATTAAATTACCTATCAAGGTATAATGTATATGTACACAATCACTTCCATCAACGTTTTTCATCTGACAAATCATAAAAAAACGATGTTCTCGATGCTCTTTGACATCCTGGCTCTACCTCACTTGCGTTACCCTGGAGGTGGTTTCCAGTTTTCAAATTTCAAATCTGAACGGAGTTTGCTTAGACGAAGAATGTTCATAATACAATCTTGACTTTCTACTTCGTTGTGAGGTTGGAGGGATTGTCTTCTTCGTGACCAAGCTTTTGTCTTTCGAACTTTTCATTCCATTCAGTGATTAATTCAGAAACTTAAATATATCTTTTTAATTCTTTCTAACGTAGGTCGAATTTTCGCCACTCGTAATCCTCGGCTTATGAGACATATTGATTATTGTCACCAAATAAAGTATTTCGTAGGTTATCTTACTTCATTCGAATTTATTATTAAAGGCATTCTGTTATTCAAGCCAAACTACTTCTTCGAAGTGGTGAACTGCATCAACGACAAATACAAAAAATATAATTTGTCGATCATATTTTACGCCGTATTTACAGGAATTCAAATTTTTGATCTTACTATCACGATATTTCTTTTATAGTCTAATTAATTAATTCTACAAATATCTTTAGGTATTTAGAAACACGCTTTCATAATAGAAGAAGTCCACTGGAAATTGCTTGCCTGGAGCGTGTCAGTCCAGAGGACTGCCTTCATGCCTCCGATGGTGGTGTAGAACACGCACACCAGGCAGATGAGACAAATAGACAGGTAAAGGTTAATGCCCGTCACCTGAGACAGGGCCAGCGACGGAGCGTACACCACAATCGCCATGTACAGCACCATCTGCAAGACAGAGAAATAAATATCTAGAATGTGTTCTGAATAATGAAGAGTAGGAGGGTGCGAGTATGTATGTACGTACATTGTTAGTGAAATGGGAAAGCAAGGTGTTAAATTCACATTACAAATAGGGCTGGTACAATTTCATAATCAGACGTTGTAAGGTAATTGTCGAAAATATGAAAACATCAGATGTTTATGATTTACCCAAGTGCTGAAGCATCTATGTTAAGTATGATTGGCAACGATGCTGCATGTTTTCTTTCTAGAATGACGTAAAAATTCTCTTTAGATCGCTGTTACATAGAAGTTTGATTAAAAATAAATTGAGAAGCGTTTCTCAAACTGGTATTCAGTCCAACAAGCTGGGCTTCGATGAAACTTATCAATTGAGAATTATGGATTTCGTTACACCGTAAACTGTTTTACCTTTGTAAAGAAGTACGAGTGAAAATTAAATATTTTTTATAATTGTTGTTGGGTTCAACATACGAATGAATTCGAAACATACATATGATGTGTGTACCCCATTTGTGTAGGTCATGTAAACAAAATTTGGATTCAGTTCCATAACCCGAATTGTGTGTTCATGTACCATAGAGGAAAAATTTGATAAGAAATGAAGAAAATTCATCCGTTTCTACAAAACATTTTCAGCAACTATGAAGCAGAATTTAATCTCTATAAAATCATCCCAATTACGCCTACATAAAGTCATCCCAATTACGCCTACATAAAGTCATCCCATTTACGCTTACACAATGTCATCCCAATCACGCCTGCACAAAGCCATCCAAATTACGCCTACTCAAAGTCATTCTAATTACGCCTACTTAGTCATCCCAATTACGCCTACATAAAGTCATCCCAAAGTAGGCCGGAAGAAAATGTCTTTAGCTAGCATGTTGATCTGTATCAACGATCTTGATTAAAAATATGAATTAAGTGGATGGCTCAGCAATTAAATGCCGATGAATTTTTTTTTTGTAGTAGTCTAGTTACAGGAAGCTGAGTCTGGGGTACAACTCGCCCTCAAAAGTAATTCGAATTCATAACGAAAACACGCCATAGTCCCCAAGGTGAGCCCCTGCGTAGTGTTCTTGATTTGGGTTGCATGTTAGATCATCACACATCTTTGAATTATGTGGAGACTTCACTGATGTTCAAACTTGTTCGTGTTCAGATTTTCTGCTTAACTACTGTATCCAATATGGCTTGTAACATTTTTACTAAGTTGTTATGACTTTCCATTGGTATGTAAACAACCTGCAATACTTAATGTAACCATTTTTGTGCAAATAATTTTCTCCCATCCCATTTTGCATGGAAAACCCGAGCAATACCATGCTTTGTGTGAGACTGATTTCAGAATAAAAAAAATTATGTTTTGTTCTCTCATCTTCACGAGGTGACGTTTGATGAAATTTGTTTTATGTGTCTTTTGTGGTAGCCTCAATGAAGCTCTCAGTAAATCACCTCTCGATGCAAACACTTCGACAGATTGACCTTCCATGTGTTGAGAGGCGTATCAGGAAGACGGAAGTGATCTTCGAGGTGCCGATGAAAATTTTTGCTAAGCTTTTACTTTTACCGTGTTTGGTTCCTGGATGTTAGCACGTAAGGTTCTTGCATATTATGGTGGTACTAGTTGACTTTGCGCTATTGACTTTTTGGGTCTATCGATGTTAACTTGTAACGCCGATCGTTGTTTGCCTATAAAGCCTTTCAATATAAGCACATCTGCATTGTTGACTGTCTTTTATAAGTAAAACATTATTTCTTCCCCGAGATGAACTGCCATCCAAATTTTACTTAGCATGAATCGTGAAAATGTCATCCGAATTACGTGTATCTTGTCCAGGCCACAGTTTGATGTTTGAAAAATAAATGGCAATATACTGTACCATCTTAATCTAACGTTTTGACACAAACTTTTCTATAAATTGATTGATGGCAAATAACATACACACAAGGCTTATTTAAGAGTATTCAAATGACATATGGTATCTGAGGAACAGTTATAGGCGGTAATTTTCAGCAATGCTGATGCTGGTTGCCAGTGATAAGCATGAAAGCATGAGTCTAAACGGAGAATATAAATTCTAAAATTAAGTCTTCGAGAACGATAGTACAGCATGTTAAATTTGCTAATTATTCTTCACAATTTGTTCTCTTAACATATGTCTGTAATATTGGTCATTGTATAAGTTGGAGGAGAATAATATCAAAAAATCTTATTTGGCCACCAACTACGACTGCATGTTCTGGTAGGGAGGCATCTGTTCCGACCAGAATTTATCGATAGGTCGAAACCTTAAATTGTGATGTACAACGCGCACAGTCAAAATTATCTCGTAAACGTGCCGAGTTATTTTAACCGAGTTATTGCTCGGTTAAAAGCTATTTGAATATTTATTGCAGCACGAAGAGGAATTATACCGTAGGCATGGTTAAAGAGCGGAATTGACAGTAAACTTTCAAAAGTGGAGTACGAATTCTTCAATAAACTCGCATGTGATAATCCCAGCACCGCAGCCCACTAATTAATTGCAGCCTACAGCTCTACTTGAATTTAACCTTAATCTGTGCTTTACATTCAGCGAATGCAACTAAATATTTTAGTTCAATAAGCTTTCAAGGCTATAATTAGATGGTGCAGCCTCGGTCTTGGCCAGTTTAGGGCCCAATGAGAGCTGTAAAGGGCAATCTGAAGCGCGACGATCTGTGTAGATGAACGATAATTCCCCTGGATGTTGCATTATGGGATGCCCTGAAGCTCGCGCCGAGGTGTGCACGTTCCAGCTGTGCCTCAAACATCGGGGGTCTAATAAACTACAATTTCTTCGAGGTCATTGAACGTAGAGAATATTACGGAAAGCTGGCCTTCACATCTTATAATTATCCAGTAAATGTATCATTTTTGGTTACATTCATTGCTTGCAAGGGTATCTGTGATTATTTTTTGTCATTAATTTGAGCTGAAAAATATATCGTAGAAAATTCTCGCATTCGTAAATGCAACCTATTGTCGGGAGAAGTTAATTTACTTTCAAAATTAAGAATAGGATTCAAAAAAATAATCGCCTTTATTCAGTTGTATAAGAAAAATTTATTTTTGATACTCCGTCAGGTATATATGATCATGTTTTAGGACATACATGTTTTTCAATAAACTGTATGCGTTGACTGCTCAGCAGTGAGAGCTGAACAGTTGTAGCGGAACCAAAAGTGAGGTGATCGGGTATAGAATATTGCAAGAACATAACTGCTGTGAAGCAATTTCTTGTGATTGCCATTGGCTGTCGAGTTTAAAATTTAGCTGCATTTGAAAGAATTCTTCACAAATCTGGAGAGAATCTTTCGACACTCATTTAAGTAAAGGATTATCGAAAAGGGTAATAACGCGTTCAACACGTGTTCGAGTGAAAAATTTGAAGTCACAATTAAATAATGATTTTGGAATTTTAAGATTTACATCCCAAATTATTAGACCAACTATTCAATTTAAGATTTTACGAGATCCAGTTTCGCAGCAGAGAAAGTCAGAGCAAGCTTTTCAGCCTGAGAAGGACTTCCAACTAGTTGAAGAAATATAACCTGGACACGGCGTTTATTGAAGGCGCAGGCTTGTGCTGTGGGTAACACAATGATCTAGTATACTACTGAAACTCTGGTCGTCTTGCATGTTTGCTTGATTAAAACCGTGCACAGAAGAGAAAATATACACTTATGTCATACCTAACCTAACCAAGGCTAACCTAACCTAACGTAACGTAACCTAACCTAACCAAACCTAACCGAACCTAACCAAACCGAATCTAACCGAACCAAACCGAACCTAACCAAACCGAACCTAACCGAACGGAACCTAACCTAACCTAACCGAACCAAACCTAACCTAACCTAACCTAATCTAACCCAACCCAACCTAACCTAACCTAACCTAACCTAACCTANACGTAACCTAACCTAACCAAACCAAACCAAACCTAACCTAACCTAACCTAACGTCGCATTCACCGAGTCAAAAACTCAACGAACTATGTAGTTTGCGGCATCTTGGGCTGCTGACTATCTTATCTCATTACGTAATAAAACGCCAAGGGTCTCCATAATATTTAATGGAAAAAATAAATTTAGATATTTTTTGTGCGTGATTGTTTCTATGTTATTACAATGGGAATCTCATCGAACACATTAAATATCTGGAGAATTTTATGCACTTCGTTATATAATATAGCCCAGTGTTACTTGTTTGGTTGGTAGATTGGTCCTTCCGTGCGTTCGCCCGTCTGTCCGTCCTTCCATTTTTGCACCACGCTCTTCAGGATTGAAATGGAAAAAAAATTTCCGGTCCATATTCGTAAACTAATAGTAGGACTGTCATCTGAAGCAGTCGGTATCAGTGATACTGAAAATAACATTGTTTCATGTTGTCCCTGGAAACTGGTAGGAACTTGTAAACTCGGGTCAATGAGCACGAGGATGATGTTGGTAACATTGTTTCATGTTACTTACCGTAAATAAGAGTGCATCTTAAGAAGTTGATGCCATTAATCATGCCATTTTTGCCGGGTCCCGTCCACTAGTGGTTTATTCAAGCACTAAACAATGCCCTTAGATTAAGGAGAGTTTTAGTTCCCTCGACAAAAAAAGTTGATTGGATAAAACTATAGAACATAATGGAATACTGAGCGGTCCTGTGCAACTATCACTTTTTAAGTTGTAATTTGTTTACCTGGACGATGAAAATTGCTGAGCCCAGCCTTCTGACGTACGGATGGAACCTGACTTCCAGGTATTCGTACGCTGACGTCAGCTGTTGGGAAATCAATTAACAAGGAGTTAAAAATGAACGTGATACTGTTATCTGCCCTCGTTCTGATGCAAGTGCGCCTTTTCTTAGTTTCATGAAACGGATGCACAAAGTGCACAATGCCAAAGGGAGAAATTACAATCGCAAAAATCAAAATCATATTCTTCAAATTCTGTGATGTAAATCCGTAATTGTTCTTCTTTGAAATATGATGCAATTCAAAATAAACGACCAGCAAGAATGACAACATAAACGCAGGACGAGATATTTGTCCGTATTGATGCACTGAAGCCTCTTGTCGAGAATGAGTTAAAAGGCACTACGAGGTGAAATTGAAAGGGAAAAGTAATAAATAAAAGGGGTAAATGGACTAAACGTGTATATGAGCATCGTGTTTCAGAACGATATTGATGATTTTTCACCACAATGTTATTCATGGAGGGGAACGGTTGTCAGCAAGAGTAGGCTGGGTTCTGGAAACGTATTCAAATGCATCGTTTTATTACGTTTATCATAAGAACGAGAAAGGGTAGACAAATTTAGCGCAACAGATCTTTGTAGCGCTTGAGTTTCTACTCTCATATCTCGGTTGCTGTTGATGGCTCAGAAAAAACTGCAAGATTCATACATTAACTCTTTACCGACTCACGTACCGAATTTGGTACACACGATAAAATTTATTTTTTATATGCTATGAGCTCGTTGAAACAAAAATGAAGCTTTCCAACAAGAAATATTGCCCTTCTATTGTTTATTTGTCCTAAACAGAACGTAGCATTAAAACACTGTATAGAAGAAACCTCTTCGATGGGCAAAATTTTAGTCTACCAGCAAAAAATTTGCAGAATGGAGAGCTAATTTGGGCCCCATCGTCCCGCGGCGGCGAGATCCGTGCCCACCCAGGCAACTCTGCCCACCAGCACACCACGACCACGAGCACACCACGATCACCAGCACACCACGAT
>VOMN01000281.1:0-13193 GCA_014899125.1 Orchestia grillus
TAATTGGTAGCTTCCTGTGAAGATAGTGGACTTCTCTTTCCTTCAAGTCAGAGCAAGATTCCTTCTCTTTCCTTCAAGCCGTCTAAGTACAGTAGACCATGGTGGACCAAATATACAGGAAAAAGACATGTGTGATACAAACCTAACGGATAGGACGAAAAGAAGAACTCTTAAAGAGTATTGGGTTGTCGTGCAAGCCTCAATTTAGTTGAACTCCTTAGCGTCGAATATAAAGTTGAAGGCTGGCACGCCGCTGAGCTGCGTGGCACCGCCCTGCAGCGCAGCGCCGGTCGCCCTGTGCTGCCAGTCCTCCCTCACCTGCAGCGCCTCTCGTCTGATGAGGACACGTGAAGATTTGAATGTCTAGGTAATTGAAAAAATTGTTGTTTAACGTTTAGTCTTCCACAACTTCCTTCATATGAATATTTTTTCCGTCAAATTTCGATCAGCATCTTTTCTAACGGAATTCTATAAAAATAATTTATTACATCACGAATGTGAGATAAAATTTTTACTAAGCACGTTTTAATAATAATTTTTTTGGTTAGATCTCATGATTTGAATTTTAAGGATACGACTTGTTAGCATTACAATTTGTATACTCACATTGTTCGTATTTTTTACTTCATTTTAGAATGAGAACTCATTTGCACAGTCTCACCATCACAAACTTACCAATTTTTCTTACATTAGTACTTTGATGATATACAGGGTGGAACTAAAGAAACGCAAGTTTCTTGAACCGCTGGTTCTCGGGGACCAAAGGCGGTAATGACCTTGAACGACCGTAAGCAGACTCCTCAGACTACGCAGTTTGAATCTCTTTGGAGCGTAGAGCATCGTGGGTTCGATGTCGAACTGTTCTTCAGAAACAATGATTCTTTGGTCGCGGTTCAACGCAGTTTCCGTCGAAATTTTAATGTCAGAAGTCGAGATGCAGTCTCAGATCGAAGCACTATTGTCCGATGGGTTGCACCTTTTAAAAGTGCTGGATCTGTGATAGATACGAAACCACCTGGTCTTCCCCGTTTAGTTCAAACTCCTGATCTTCGAGAGACCCGTGCGTAATTTTTACAAGAGAATCAAAATTTGTGTCCGGCAAGAAAGACGTCATCTCCAAGACATTATTTTCCGAATCTAATTGAGGTATGTAAATTCCAAAACGACAACAAAAGTACTATTACTAAATGTATGTTTTTATTTTCATGGTCAAACAAGGTTTCAGTTATTCAATATTAAAAAACATGCGTTTCCCCTGCCCCACCGTGTAGAATTTGAAAACCAAATGTTGCATGTTTCCTGCTTCAAACTTTCACGAAATATTCAACTTTTCTTTTCATTTAACTTTTCA
Organism: Orchestia grillus; assembly: GCA_014899125.1. Taxonomy (NCBI): domain Eukaryota; kingdom Metazoa; phylum Arthropoda; class Malacostraca; order Amphipoda; family Talitridae; genus Orchestia; species Orchestia grillus. The sequence goes on from VOMN01000281.1 coordinate 1,352, forward strand.
GTTTGTATTTTTTATTTAAGACAAAAATGTCTTGAATTTAAACGCATTTCGTAATTTTCTTCGGTGAGTTTCAAGGCAAATAATGATAAATACGAATGTTATTTATTTCTTATCCTAAAAAAATTCAATATCGGGCATTAAAATTATATTTCAAACATAGGAAACTACATCTGTGTACTCGTTTAACAAAACTTAACACGCGCATAAAGCTCCAGAAATTTTGGCTGTGAGGGAAAAATTCATTGATTACAAATGAAGTTTTTTTCAAAATTGTTTAAGTCGAATACTTCCAAAATTTCAAAGCCTATTCACGGGGTAAACTCGTTCTGACGTTAATATTTGCATCAACCTATTTCAAGCGATAAAATGATTGATAAATTTTTAAATTTTTTAATCTCTCTAGACATACAAAGGCTCTACGGCATACTGCTCACATTTTATATATCGCAGGTGCCGTTTCTTCGTAGGAAAATATATATAAGAGAGTGACTAAATCTAGAAGTGCAGCTAAATCAAAACGATTTTTTGAAGAATCTACATTGATGTGGTTCCGCCGTTTGGAATGCATTAACGATATGATCGACATCAATTTCAAGAATTGACTTTAATTAAGTTATTCCATCCAACAAAATTTTCTAAAGAATAAACATTTAAAAAACGTTATTGGATAAACTATATTAAAAAGCCATAGTATGAAGAATGCATTTTATTTGTTTTAAAATATTTTTTTACTAGTTTTGATACTTGCAAAGATTCTTTTAAATATTCTATTCTTTTAAGAATGTATTGAACTAGAAAAGAGAATATGTGGCACAAAACATTTATCTTTCATGTGTTTCTCTTCGAGTTAAATTCATGTACCTACAGTATGATCTAAACCATAGGAGAGTATTCTACAAAGATTCTTGACGCTCGGTTTGATATTTTGTTGTATAGAAGGAGTATAATATACCAACAGCGTTACAGTACCTTCAATGGTGAAAAATGTTCTTAATATGAATCTGGTAGACCTATCATCCTGGAGCATTTTTACGCTTGCAGATATATCCATAAACGTTGAGTACAATGAACTTATCGATTGGGATTAGCTATTTTCCACATTCCCGTAGGCAAGCAATTCGTGAAAGCTAATGACACGAAATATCAATTTTGATAACTATGAAACTCACCTTCAAATGGAAGAAAAAATAATTAGCTGAACTGACAACATAAATTCCCACGCTCAAGTTTTTTAGCGAGTACACTAACACGATAAATAGTTGCATTAAAGTAGCTTCACCCATATCATTGGACAAGTGACAACATGAAAACTATTTTCAGGAAATGATCAACTGTATGTAGGTCTCTAGCTTTGGCGGACTTGTAGAAATCATGACACAGGCTGCTTTCAGAGTTGCCTGTAAAATCAGTTGTGCATGAAACTGAGATGCAAAAGACAGAATTTTTCTCAATTAATATTTTTTGCAACGTACACGGAGTGATATTAAAGCCAACTTAATGGTAAATAATTAACAAGATAAAACAAAACAAAAATGATAGCTATACTTTACCGCGGTCGCAGATTCTTGGAGGTGCAGGTAGTAGGAGGAGAATCAGTTTTCCCAGCCCAACTCAAGCGCGTCATGTATGACTCCTCCGTGGCTAGCGGCAACTTCATGCTCCGTTATCTCTCACTTTTTAAATGCCGCATCACAATACTAATTCGTCCTTTGATCATAATTACTTTTTTATCAGGATCAAATTGTACGAAAATTTTTCCAAGAGATAGAGGTAATAAATGCCTTTTGTAGATGCGCACTACCCACTGCAAAGAATGGGGTCTGGGGATGCGCTCTACATACTGCCAGGAATGGGGTCTGGGGATGCGCACTACCCACTGCCAGGAATGGGGTCTGGAGATGCGCACTATCCACTGCCAGGAATGGGGTCTGAGGATGCGCACTACTCACTGCCAGGAATGGGGTCTGGAGATGCGCACTATCCACAGCAGGAATGGGGTCTGGGGATGCGCACTACCCACAACTGAGGGGTAGCTTGAGTGCGTCTGATGAGGAAGTTTGTAGAATGTTCGTACTCTCGTGCGCTGGAGGGACCTGTGTTAAACACTACAGAAAACTCTTCACAAAAACTATTTGTGAACTGGTTCGTTCCTGATGCAACGCTCTACAACGTGCGCTAGAACCTAAACTTAATAAGAGAGCCCACAGCAGCTCGGACTTTTAATACTGATCTCTAGTCTTCACACATCCTGCTGGCTCCTCTAGACTTATTCGTGAACAAGACTTCTCAAAAAAAGACTCTGAACATTACTCCAGATATCAGCAAAAAGAGGGTATCACCGGGATAGCCACTTCGTAGTAAAAAGCATACCTTCATGCTTGAGGAGGCCATCATAATCTATCGTGCCTGGACATAAGTACTTACACACTGCTATTTCTGACGTTTTTTGAAAATTTTGGTCTCGAGTTTGAGGTGAGGAGTACAAATAGGTCAAGGAACAAAAATTTACAAGAATATTTAAAAAAGAACGAAGCAAAATGTATTGACAACTAGGAAGCTAATATGCAAAAATATGTATGAGATAAAAGTATTTGCCCAAAACTAAAAACAAGTCTATAGTATGTAGTGGCTTCACCTTTATTTACAATATCGGCATAGAGTCAATTATTGTAACTATAAACTAACTTCTGATACTCCGTTTGGGGTATCCTGTTCTATTCTTGCATGTAGATGATCCTTAAGTCAGCAAGGTAAGGTTGTTTGGACTCCTTATATCGAGTGCACGGCAGTTCAGAATGCTCACCACAAATTTTCAGTGGGATTGATGTCAGGCGGTTGGCTAGGCTACGGAGGGACTCTTATTTTCTTATTTGTGAACCATTCTTTTGAAAATTTCGTAGTATGTTAGGGATCATTGTCTTCCTCGAAGATCCATTTACTCTAGCCGTAGAATTTTCTTCCGCTCGGAAGCAGCTTCAGCTCCAGTATCTGCTTGTACGAGGAACAATTCATATTTCCATCAACGATGTAGAGTTCGCCCGCACTGTGAACAGTAAAACAGCCCTACAACGTGATGCTGCCTCCTCTGCGCTTGACGGTGAGGATGGTGTTTTTAGGGTCATAGGCAGTCCCTGTTTTCCTCTGAACAGGACGAGCGTTGTTTCGGCCGAAAAGTGTAATTTTGTTTTTATCCGACCATACAGTCTGTTTTCAAAGCTCAATTCCTTCGTCAAGATGATCTTTGGCAAACGTTCAACGGCTCCACATGTTTAGGTGTAGGAAGAGGATTTCTGCTAAAAGTGACGGCGCGTAGACCACTTCGATGCAATTCTTTAGCAATCGTTTTTCTACTGGCATGAATTCCTTGTAACTCCAGTTGTTTTTGGAGTTATGTACGGGTTGTCCCGGGCTCATTCGGCACCTAACGCAGTGTAAAGCGTCAACAGCGGCGAGTGATCTTGCGAGGAACTTTGATTCTTGTCAGACCAGATTGACCCAGTCTCTGGATGATTCCGAATTGTTGCCCCAATAATTGCGTATGGAACTATGACACGCACAGCAATTTGCCAATAAGTTAATCCTTAATTACGAAAACAACTATTTGCTTCCAAATAACTTTGGGTATTACTTTGACTTTCGGCATTGTATTCACTGACCATCCACCTTTTAAAAAATCTGGAGAGGTAATGGTTGAGCCAATGGTAGTTTCTTTACATTTTTGTGCTGCTAGAAGCTTCCTGAAACGTCTTTTAATCATGATACTCAAATTGTGCTATAAAATAGCAATGATCTATCATGATATTAATTTTTCCCAAATACTTTTGTTCGATACATTTTTTTGCATAGTTGAGTTTCTGGTTGTCAGAAAATTTTACTCTGTTCGGTTCAAATATTCTATATTCTGGTAATACAGGATGTTAAAGAAAAAGATGTACAAAATTTCACACCTATACCAGAAAGTAGCAAACTAAACATTTTGCCTTTACGAAACTTTACGGGAAAAAATTGTTTTTTGAGATCCTAGCTGTTTAATGTTTGGGAATAGGAAGTTTGAAAACAAAATTGTCCACAAATAATTTATTCATACATCTACTTTACAGAAATAGGCCAAATTTTTCTTCACCCACATCGATGCCCTTGTGATATCTTGTGGTACCATGCGTGCTAGCTCTTGGATTACGATGAAAATGGTCTATCACTTCTTCCTCAACATCTACATGCCTCTAGCGACCAGCATCTCTTCGGTTTATGTCAAAACTTCCGTAGTCACGTCGCCTAAGGTGAAAATTTGAAAAAATTCTATGACCAGGTATGTAACGGTTTGGAAAACGCTCTTGGTATAGCCATGGAGCCTGTCTGGCTTTACCATTATAGCAGCATCATGAACAAGGTGCATGTCTCTCATTGCTGCGTTTCTTAAGCGGTTCATGTTGCTAACGTCGTGCCGCAATAGAGAATGAGCGGCATCAAATAGGTAAGGAAGACTTTACCCTGCTGCGTGATCCGGAACAATCTAAAACGTATCAGTCTAAACGTTTTCATCAAATATCTCAGAAAGCAAACATTTTTAGCAAAGCTTCATGGAGGTAAAAGTGTTTAGTTGGCCACTTTCTGGTTACTGGGAAATTTTGTACATCTTTTTCCCCGTATCTTTTACCCTGTATATGTTCTCTGAGCTACTTGTGCTCTTTGCACCAGGAACTCGAAATTTTCAAAATACATAAAAAATAGAGTTGTGCAATCAGTTATCTCCATACCATACACTGTATGCTAGTGTACGAAACATTTTCATTGTCTTTTATTCCTTGAATAAATTTTTCATTGCATCAACAACAGCCAAGTCCCACTTTTCACCTAGTCCTGCAAGGTGACACACTCGAATCACGTTTGATACATCTGGCACACCGCTGAGCTTTTCCAAACTGCTCAGACGCTACAATCAATAACGGCTCTCTATCCCATTCATACTTACTACTCGTAGACTCAAGTAACGAAATGTTCCATCATATCTTCCAATCGACTCCGGGCTTAACTTTTTCGCCGGTACATGAAAAGTTATCTATAATTTTGATAGACCAGACTTCGGTGGGACATCGCAGCTAGATAGCTAATTATCACAGACACGGTAAAAAAGTACGACTGAGCTATGACTGTGATGTAGACGAGATGCTGTCTCTCCACCCACCGAACTGTCCCGTCGCGACGCGAAAAATAGTTATTCAAGGCTTAGCGTACAAATTCGCTCTATTATAATCTTATTTTCATTTGCCGGTGAAGCGTCTCCTCAATAGAAGATGAACAAAAGTTTTCTCTGATGAAATCTATTTTCTCTATGAATGGTCTATCGATTTTAAATTTCTTAGAAACGCAGTTACTACGTAAGCTTTAGTGACTGCACAGTATAATTGACTATTCTCTTCCGTATCAATACTATTTGAAAAGGGGTCACCAAAATTGTAATGTTATTTTTTAATTTGAACGAATGTTACGAGTAGTCCCGAATTCTGAATAAGAAACTCAAGTTTGAAAGAGTGATAAGGAAATGAAACTCACCAGTCAGGCCCATGGATTTGAGTATTCAGTGAGCCAGTATGCTGCAGTGGATGCTCTTTATAACCCAGTTCTACCTCTAACCTAATCGGTCATTCAAAAACAGCTAATGTAAACTATGTAGAACACTGTGAAATTATTTTCATTCAAATTGAAATTAACATGACTGGCTGTAGTCGCGTCAGTAAGTAAGCTAAAATATATTTCGTGCGAAGGCGTCAACTGATTATATCAGGTGGGGAAGGGAGGGTGAGGAGAGGGGGAGGGTGGAGCATGCTCTTCTATTTCCAGGTACTGCTTTTAAGCTTGAACAGATCTCATTAGATGATGCTCGAACTGACCTCGACAAAGTTTTCAGAGTAGTCGATGAAATCACTTCTGGAGTATACAATCATAAACAGGGTGAGCCATAAAAATATCAGCGATTTTAAAGAATGGCTAACGAAAAAATTAATTTTTGTGTCTGTCTGTGTATAGTAATATCATATGTACTAATAAGAATTTAGTAAGATCCAGTTTTTGTGATTTATCATTAGAAAACAAATTTACTAACTTGGCACTCTTCCAATTCTTAGTCATTTTTTATGTATGCTCGTTCTGCTTTATTCTCATTTTGTATTGTATTTTTAGATATGCAAATTTAGAAATAAATCACTTATCCACAGAGATATTTTATTAATTATTTAACCTACTTAAATAAATAATTTTTTCGATATTATAAGTTGCAATAACCACGAGCATCCAATTCTAAACCGTCAACTTGAAATATCAATGTTGTTTTTGCACCAATGTGCTGACTCGTCATCCCAATATCTTCAACCGTAAGCAGGACCTTGTGATGGCCAGACTTTCCTTTGTTTCCACTTTTACTGAGTAGATTTCCGTGGATTTGAAATATGGTAACACTCATGCCCACCGTAAGTTTTCTAACAGTGTTTTCTTTAATATTATCTGCATATCTCTAAACAATTGAGTTCACAACTGCAGCATGAACTGTGATTTAGTTTTTCTCCAAATGCTGTGTTTGAACGCTCGCCAGGGTGCTACGCTCTTATGCAACCTTCAGCAATTTTATGGAGCCAGAGACCTGAAAAGCTTCTCATTCAGTTTGTAAAGTAACGTAATATAAAGGTAATAAGACTGATACGGGAGAGTCAGATCTGGCGTGTGCTATCAACAATGTCATCGTAATCATCAAGATCTGACGTGTAATCAGTGTAAATACGTAATCGGTAGAGTCAACAGGTAGTCAACAGCGATCGGCATTGTGAAATGGCTTTCCTACTGCGTTTGGTAAATGAGTGAGAATAATTTCAAAGAAACGTGTGCTATGAAATTCTGTGTCAGACTCGAGTTCAGTGTATTAGCTCTTCAATAAGCTTTGAAAGACCTGCATATTCCGTGTTTTATCAATAGCCCAGGTTTTCGAGTTACAAGGTATTCTCAAGAAGCCAAGACTAGATTAAACATGAATCCCGCTACGGAAGGCCTTCAACTGCAAGAAATGATGAAAATATCGCGAGAAAAAAATCCGATTTCGTGTGCGTCCTGGTGTCGGTGATTGATATTCCGGATGATCGGAAAAAGGTCAAATTTGATACACTCAGCCAATCACCAGATTTTGATTGATGAATTTTGAGGACGAAGAGAATCAGCTCAAAAATTATTTCAAAATACCTCTTGCAGAATCATGGAGAAAACAGGATGGAAACGAGTCATGATTCTTTAAGACGTCTTGAAAATGACGTTCATATGCCGGAACATATCATTCCTGGAGACGAGACTTGGGTTTTTGATATCACTAATGGACGTAGCTAAAATGTAAATATAAGGGCCAGAGTGAAAAAAGTTTGTAAAAACTTCACGAAAGTCCAGAGCATTTGAGTATTTTATAGGCACATTTTCATAAAAGTCTGTATGAAGGAAAAAAAATTGCACGTGAAAAGACACCGGATTTATAATTGCTTCATCAATATAGATTAAGCAGCAGTGTCACAGAACATGCAATAGAATCAAACCATCCATTACTTACGAAGAATTTCAAAGTCACAAAATCATCATCCGCTGCAGATGTAAAATTTGTAGAAAGCATTTTTAATCACAAACTTCGCCTATCGTTCAATGACCATGCATGATAGCTCCGTGGCATTTATTCTTAATCACTAACCGACTCAATACAAATATTAACTAGGTTTTCTTTTTTTCCAACTTCCTTTCCTCCATTTTCAGAAAATTTAATATTGTAGCAATTATAATTGTGTATCCGTTGTCAGTTAAACGTCTTTTTCCTGTTTTTTTACAGATTACTGAAAATAAACGTGGATAATATTCGATAACTCTAGAGCTTAGTAAAGTTTCTTGAAACAGTATGTCAAAAAACAAAATTAACAAACAAATATCAAAACAAAATGGATTTTTTATATCCAGGGAATCTTAAATAAAGAAGTTGAACTTAGAGACTAAACATTAACTCAGCGTACGCATAGAGAAGTTCTTGAAAAAATTCGAAAAAGAATCATTCGTGTGAGACCAAATCCCATGAAACAGGGTGCTGCAACACGACAGTTCGCTTCAACACGACAGCGCACCTTGCAGCACAGCGATTTCAAGTTTCGCCCACGAAAAACGTTCCATTGGCTCCTCAGCCGCACTGTTCGTCAGACTTGACTCTTTGTAATTTCTTCTTCAGAAGATTGAAGTTTCACCTCAAGGAACACTATTTTGGATCACTGGAGAAAGCTGAAAAATTGTAACAAACTAGCTGAAAGCTATTTCAGCATGTGTTCTAACATGCGAAGTATGAAGAATGAGAAACCTGTGTTCAGTGCTGTGTGGCTTCCCAGCGACTACTTTTAATGAGAAATTTTGGAATTGTAATTACAATTGAATAAAGAAATCGGAAAATATCAGTCCTACTACTTTATTTACATACCTCTTATATTTTCCTTTTACCTAATAGTTGCCCTATTGTTGTAGGAAGAACACAACAGGGTGGAATATTTCTTATCAATCATGACGATTCAGTCTGTTTCCAGTCTACAATAACTGGCTAGAAAGCGTTATGTTTCGAAAAATAAAAACCGTACGAAAGAAACGTTACGTTTTTAAACACATTTACAATTAATTAGTTGTTGTATAGTAAGTTAGTCTAAAAACATCGATCTTGTTTTCTGCACGGGGTCCCATGAAGAACGGAACCCAATATGAAAATAACATAATGTAAAAACTATTTACTGGATTTATATTGTTTCGACTATATTCTTCTTTGAAAGCATAAATTTCACCAACATATGCGATACGTTTTGATGAAATATTTTCAAAAATATTTACCCGCTAATTTCCCTACTGGAGGCTCTCAGAAACATGTTTGCGCAGGAAAGTCGAACAATAAAATGCACAGTCCACAATTAAACTTTAGTTTAGATGTTAGAAAAAAATCCTCAGAACTTCTATGTAGTAAATCATTTTATTACATGTATTGTAAACATGTTTCAAGCTAAAATTCATTCTCAAACGTTTTAAAAAGAGGGATTTTTTCATTTGTTGCTAAAATCTTTCGTTTGAAAAACTGTGCAACTTTAGTTGGTCTTGTTGAGCAAAGATGGAACTGAAATTATCCTCTACAGGACATATGAAATTCGAGCCCCTTTAGTGAAAAAAGTTGTTCGATCACACAGACAACAGAGCAGAAATTAGGCTTGCGCTCGTTTATGGACTGACAAAATTTTTAAGTTGTTACCCAGAACGACTAACACATATTTCAATTCAGTTTAGTACCTCATAGCTGCATCATAATCTCTCTCTTCGCTACACATCAAAGGTCACCAAACTACGGCCCGAGGGCCTTATCTGGTTCTCGAGTCCAGTTTATCAGGCCAGCCTAGGGTACTCGAATTTGCTTTAAAAAGATATATGATGCTTGAGGCATTATGATAACACGTTTCGTGCTACAGTCATAATTAAATGCGTACTGCGACACCCCGTGCCTGTAATGTCTTCAAGGCATGACAAACAGTAAACAAGGAAGTTGCCAGTATGTTTCTCTCCTTCTAAGGCTTGGCTGAAGCAAGAAAACCAGCGACCTATCAGCCTGTGCTTTCATTAATAAATGTATATGTTTGGCTACAAGGCGAAATTATACCTTTAATTAGCCATAGCTGCACCAGAGACTCCTAAATCTTTTGCTTTTCCAGTGTTCTAATAGGATTTTAACATTTCTCTTCGTGTGAATGCTTATTGTGAGGTTCTTCCGTTCAAAGCCCAAAAGTAAACACGTGCGACACTTTCGTGTTTTGAAGTTACACATGCTTTCATCATTGTTGGTCTCTCGCTGCTACCGGATTAATGGTATTTACTTATTTTTGTTATTCAAACGTGAGGGGTTTCTTACCAATACAAATAAAACGAGTGATGGCACAGAGGCAAACCATTACTCAACAGTCGTCATATTGTACACCGGTTGACCAATACGCTCAAAATGTGTTAATTATTCATTTATTTCAATTTTCAGAATTTTCTTCACCATTTGTTAAGGCTACTAATAAAAAATGTAGACACTGAGTGTCGAAAGTTCAATGAGGAATGGGAAGAAAGTATCGCTTTGTGGAAACGAACAATCAGAAAGTGCAGTCGCATGATGTGAAGTGGAAGTGTTACCGTTTTGAATAGTACAATCTTCGGCGTCGCTATGAAACAAAACATCTAAACATCTATCAACATATCCAAAGTTTTCTTGAAAGGTACGCTTTTAGAAACATGGATTCAAGAAACGTGCAGTCAAAATTCAACAAAACCTTTTCAGGAGAAAGTTTCCTGAGCATATGAGAATAAATGTGTCAGTTGTACAAGCTATAAAATAGTGCAAAAGCTGACAGAGCGAGGGAAACCGTTCACGTTACAGTGTACGATGGAATCAGTTTTAAGTGACTAGTCCCCCCAAAAAAACGATGCATTTAGAAGTAAAAGTCGTTCAGGGAATTCAGTTTTACAAGAAATTGGAGGGAACATATTGTTGCAGTTACGGGAGAACGCAAGGAGTTAATTGTGATGGTCCGTGGTGCTAGACCCGTCCACTGGTCTCTTGAGCACACCACAGCTTCTTTTGTTCATTCATGGTATCAATTTACTTTATACAATCAGATAATGGAACAAGTTGCATCCGTTAGCAGCGAGCATGGAACAACAACAACAACAACGGGAGAAGACATTTCCATGGAAGCGCTGAAAACTTTGCAAGGCAATATCCTTCTGTGGAATCAGCTTTGAGGTGGTACACCACATCCGGTGAAGGAAAAAACATGGCTGGAATCATTTCATGAAGGTCAGTGGAGCAGATCAGGACTCAGTTGGAAGATTTGAAAATGGGCGCTCTGTTCCTACGCTGCGTCTTACATCAACAAGTTCTCTGTGGGAAAGACTTAGATGTCTATTGTGTTCAGTAATCAGTCGTTTTTACTGGGAAATTCATTCGGCGTCATGCCCTTAATCGCCAGTACTTTCAGGCTTTTCTTGAAGAAATTTGTTCACATTTCTGTGACTTGCCATATCACACAGGAGTGAAGAGGCTCAACTACGGCGGCGTCCTGTTTTGTTTTTACTGGCTCCGGAATGAAATAAATGTTTTTACACCGGAAAATATAGAAATGATCTGCTGTCGGATCCTACTGTACCCGGCTGTCAGAGTTGTCCTTTTTCATCGAAATCTCATCCCACATGAATGAACTGAACTTGAAATTTCAGGGAAATGTCAACTCCGTTTGTGATCTTTACGGAATCATCAATAGATTTCAGAGAAAGCAATTATTGTTTGAAGCAAAACTGCACTACAGCCGCTATCCTCCAGCATTGGAGTATAGATTATCTATTGTACTACCAAAGTCAGGCGATAATAAGATCATGAACCTCTATAGCTTCACTTGTTACTTTACGCTTGAAAGTTGTCCCTCGTTTAAAGCCCAAAATTGGTTCCAGCAAATAACTGAGCAATCTTCTCATTCACTTTTTACAACACTCTCTATTCGCATCTTATGACTCAAATATTTTCCGTTTTCTAATTGATGCTGCTGTATGCGGAGAACGACGGTAAAGCCCCGTCTACACTTTCAATCTTTGGAGAGAATTTGGTGTTCGTCAACTCTCCGAGAACACAAAAACATCGAGCGGGCTCGCAGATTTCGGTGTGTTTGTGATTTCCATTTGGTTGGAAAACACGAACTCAAACTTTTGTAGAAACAGCAAACACCTGCTTGTGAGACGAAATTAGGAATATGTTAAAGAATATAGATTTCTGGGG
>VOMN01000286.1:3832-21735 GCA_014899125.1 Orchestia grillus
CAATGAGGAATAGACAGCAGTACAATTAGGAATAGACAGCAGTACAATGAGGAATAGACAGCAGTACAATGATGAATGGACAGCAGTACAACGAGGAATAGACAGCAGTATGATGAGGAACACTTCAAACACTGCTCTTGCAAGTCCGAGTGCAATCGTTTCTCTGGGGGAGGTGCGTCATGACAGAGCAGTTCTGGGTAATTCTGTCGTTCACGAATAAAGGAGTTCCCACAACTTCACTAGAGAAAACTTAATGGTGGAGACACAAAAGAAATTCGAGACATACAAAGAAGTAAAAGTTCCTCACCGACTGTCAACCAACGCATGTATGTAAGCGAGAGGCAACTTACAGAAACTCCAGTAATAATTTAATAGTCGTTGGTGATTGGTTGATGCATGGTCTGATAAAAAAACTTAAAATATTTCTTCGTTGTATTTATTCTTGAAGTAGATAAAATTCTACTGGAAAAGAGCTAACACGACATTTAAATCCCAAACCTCGAGTCTACGCTGATGAATATTCAAATACCGTTTTCTTCTGACAATGCTGATAGTTGAGCCGCTTTCAAGAACATGGCTTCTGGTGGGGGAACACAGCGCGACACCTCGGCTTCACCTGCTGCGCTCTCGAAGGCGCCCAAAGTTGGATGGAGTCGGGGGCAAGACACGCCGCTCCAATACCGAGTTAGCGCCGGAACAACATGGCGCTCAGATTAGTTCCCTCGCTTTTGATACATTGACACGTGCCTCTAATCGGCTTTGAGATTAAATGCAAGCCGTATTCTCTTAATTGTTTGTGGGTGTAAAGCAAGCGCCTTGCAGACCAGGGGTTTCCAAGGCTTTAGGAATGACACTCCGGTTGCTTCAGTCAGTGTTTTGCAGCATGCACTCGCAGCAATAACGTCGAATCTGCCATCTTCTACGATTCTAATCTGGACCAGCGCCTTTCGCTGTGGATGAATGCATATACCTAATCTGTTCCATAAAGTGTCGAATTTGAATTCGGCGACACTTTCTTGCTTTGAAGTTAGATTTGTTCCTATCATTTTTGCTCTTCTTTTTTACTCAGCGTAATGATCTTTATTTACTAATATAATCCATATATAAGAGTTTTCTACAACCACAAATAAAAAGGCCAACCATTACGCAACACTGGTTGGTTGGTACACCGGTGGCCCAATACGTAGGCAACGTGTTAATTCCGTCACACGAAAGTAGTGTGTGAAACGTTCGGGTAGAAGAGGACATCATACTTGTGTGGTCCTACATAGCACAAGATCACTTGAGCGTCAAACTTGGAGCCCAGGGTACACGTTTAGCCCCCCAAAAAAAACTGTCGCGATATCACAGAATGAATGACGCTGACTCGTATCGATAGCACTGCGGCTTCAGTGCTTCTTTTTCTATCACGAGAAAACAAAAATAACTACAATGCTTTTTGGCCTCATTGCACTTAGAAATCTTCAGAACACCTTGAATTTGGTACGACTGTGTTTTTCCTCAGATCGCGAGGGTAACACTCCGACATTGAAGGTTAGTTGAAGACAAGAGCGCTCACGGCCTCTCATGCCCTCTGAATACGAGCACCTCACGCCACAACGCCCCCAGGAACGAAACAGCGGTGTCCGTATTTTGTTTCGACCCATTTGTAACTTGCATACTTAGAGGCCGTTTTGCGAGCAAATTTGTCTCTAATGGGTTACGTTAACGGACTTAAGTTCACCCTCCAATATCAGTAACATATGTAAAGCGTAAATAACGTATAAGAGTAACCCATTCAGGTTCTTCGTTGCAACAATTACGCAAACGCCAAACGACGAGGAATAATAAATTCAAAATGAAACATTCCTTCAGGCCACAAACGGTCCATTTGAGCACCCCTACAGGGGCGCCTTCGTCTCAGCTTAGTTTTCGCCCGGTGTGATGAAAATACCAAATCGTGATGAGATAACGAGTTAGAGTGAAGCGCCGTATCTGCGTGCAATATGATCCAATGATAGTGAAGAAAAATAGCAATTAGTATACACTTTAGAGAACGGGGAATCCATGCACAAGCAAGGTGTGTTCCAACAAAAGATCTCTACCTAATCATGAACCAATTTTAAAACTGTTAGTACGTCCACATAACTCGAAAGATTAATTTTATAAGATAAAAATCTTCGAACAACTATCCCGTGACCTCACTCCTGAGGCGTACAGATACAAGGACTCGTTTACTTTTCGAATTAAAGCCTTACTTGAGTAAAACGTTTATTCCGATGTTCGATTAAGATTCTCGCAAAAATAGCTCCCAATTTCGCTCTGTAGGCTTTGACTCCAGAATGTTTCATTCTATTTCTTAATTGCGGGATTCCAGATTGAGCTGACAGCGAATTATTTCTTAAATTTGGTACACAACTTAGTAACTAACTTCTGAAACGCGGTGCGAGAAAAATCCTCAAAAACAACGTCGGACATCGCTAACAAAATATACACGATGAATAGTTTGGTAATTATCAATGAAATCAACTTGGCAAATCTTCAAAAATGACAGTAAACGCCTAACATGAAGTTATCCAAGCAACATGCCCATTGCTTCCTAATATGCACATCAATTCACTTAGGTTAGCCTAATTTCTTCATTTAATTACTTTGCTACGCCATCATAGCGCCACATTGCGCCACAAGACGCCACAATGCCGTTGCTACGCCATCAACGTTCTAGAACCACCGCAGGAGCTCAGAAGCATTTGTAGTTTCATCGAAAGGTCAAGACCATGTCATTCCACTGATAAATGACATAAATTGAAAGAGGGTAAGAGCATGTGGCAAACAAATGAGAAAACGTCACACGAAATGAGAAAACGTCACACGAAATGAGAAAACGTCACACAAAATGAGAAAACGTCACACGAAATGAGAAAACGTCCCACGAAATGAGAAAACGTGACAACAAATGAGAAAATGTCAACTACTAAGAAAATATTTGACCCCATTCAAAAATATTGGAGTCCATATAAAAATATTAGAAAGAATGAGATGTTAGGAAGAGCAAGAAAAATCTATGAGACATTTTCAATGTAATGTATGGAACCCATACATTGCCGTTGCTTTGTCTGAGCGATGCCTGAGCTGTAGAAGAGCACCCACCAGAAAATTCAGAGGAGATGGAGATGCGACAAGGATCTCTGTATCGCGGGCCGAGATCGGTCATTTTTTACGGTGGCTGTATTGGACATTTTTGAAATTTATAATGGTTCAAAGTGAGCTGTCAGAATATATCGGCAAGAAGCCGTATCGGCCTTCTTAGAAAAATAGTGACATGAACGTTGGTGTTGGAGAATACTGCTTTTGTGATATCGAATTAGGCTTTCAAGTACAAGCCTCTACTTCACGCATCATTATAATTTTAAATTTTACCGTAGAAAGAGTTCACAAGAACCGATAACAATGAGACAGCGCAAACTGAATGCAATATGTTTTGATCATCTCCGGTTACCTGAATAGTTTGGAAATAATTCGCGATTTTTCAACATTATTTTACTAGTTACTTCAAAGCTTCCTAACCACATGGGAGGCGATCTCAACAGAGTGAGAAGAAGGAACCATTTAGAATGAAATTCAGAAAACGTATTATCTATGCACAGGTACGTTTCCTCGCAAGATTCTCTGCGTATACATATGGCAAGTTGAAAAGAGGAAGAAAATATAAAGAATATTCGACGACGAAGGTGCGAAGATGGAAAGATGCAAAGCGGGCGCGAAAGATTAAGTCCCGAATGCCTAGTTATAGCTGAGGTAACTTAACAGTACACGCTCTGAGGACGCCACTACCACAGCACAGGATCAACCGAACTAACCCGACCCAATTGTCTACAGCCTATCCTACGCCGCCTGAGGGGGATCCTTCACGGCGATTCCGATTAAAAAAAGAATTAAAATAAAAATTCCGTTAGCCGGTACAGATCTGATTTTAGTCAAGTATCGAAGAAACACACAAAAAGTTGAGTCAATATCACTTATGGCCACTGCAAATACACATATTTTAATGTGCTAATATGCAACCAATCTGAAAGCTAAAATTATAATCCTAATTCACGTTGCTATTTCAAAATTGCAGCAAAATAATATACCGCCTATGAAAACTTCTTCCTATTTATATTTTAATACTTCAAAATGTCTAAAAAAACTTATGGTTATTATACTGTGAACATGTATACAGGGTGTTCAAAAACTAATGATGCAAACTTTGACAGAATAAGATTCAAAAACCCAAAAGAAGGACTTTTTGAAGGAGTTGAAATCCAAACATTCATCGTTTTTGAGATGTCGAAGTTCGAAGTTGAATAAGGTCTACTTAATTATTTATAGGGAGAGGGGGGGAGGGCAGACACGCATGCTCAGTAACACGAGTACGCAGGTTACGGGAAATAGAACCCACGTATTCCGATGTACCAAATTGTATACAAATGTGTTTATAAACAACGGAGCTATCGCACTAACACCCTTTAATGCATATCTTCCCACTCTGCAATACGCACACATACAGGGAAGTGCTATATACTGGTTGGCTCATGGGATTGTAAAGTTTTAGGTGGAGCTAGTAACCCCACTGAACTCCGAGTTTTAGAATCTCTTCATTTTCAAGTAAAGCTCAATTCAAATGATATGCAATTAGCGTACCCTCTGCAGGTCGTTAATTTTCAGCATGATTTTCATCCTGTCATATTTTCGCGTAACATTTGACTGATTTACTTTCCGTTCTTATTCCAGGGTTGAAAATGAGCCGAGATGTTGGTGGAAGCGCTCATTTTTATTGATTTTAGTTATTCATGGATGAAAAATGATTTTTTCCAGAGTTGTGTCTTCAGTCTTCCTCTTTTTTCCTAAAATATTTAACAAGCGGAACCTCGACCTTTTTAATTATACCTGTCAAAGTTTGTGCCAATAGTTGTCGAACACTCTGTATAATAGAGCTAGCACATCATATCTTCATCTTCTACCAAAAACACCAGAGTTCCTTTCTGAAGTGCAGCATTGGTTCCAGTCACTTCCGCTATGTTGGAGCACTAGATGAGTGCCATCCGTTTCCAGAGTTCCAATCGTAATTTACTGAGATCATCCATCGACACTGCAACGTTAAACTCTTTTAAAGCCAAAATTCGAACTTTACTTTATTCAGAGAATATATTTTTCACAAAAAACTACTAGTCTTCCTTCGCAATTATACGTACTCTCCCGTGAAATGATTTGCCGAATAATGAAGGACTATATTGCTCGTAAGCAGCACGTTCCTTTTCTTGCTTAGAGAAGAAAGGGCCCACACTCGCGCCCTAAACCGTCGAGTTTTAGTTTAAAACAAACAAAAAGCTTCAAAATCACTCGCGTAGTCCGGCGAAACGCAGCGGCAGCAAGAAGCGTTGCAGCGCTCGTACAGAAAAGAAGTCATCTCGGGATGCTCTGTTGTCCTTTACAAAAATGGTAGGGCAATACACCAATACCGATATGGACAGCGTCAAACGGAGGAGATATGATTTTTGAGTTTATGGTCAAGAGTCGCTTCATTGACAGTAATCTGTTGCGAACATGACCTCCAGAACGGAATGTGTACAGGATTTGTAGAGAGTTTTACAAAAGCAACGGTCAAGTGTGATGACTCAACTCGATGGAAACCTGTCAACACAAAAAGGGTTAAAGATTCATTTCATAATTTGAATAAAATATTTATACATACGAAATGGAATGTTTGAAACAAAGAATAAATTTATGTGCTCATCTTTTGCGAAGAGCTTCAGCACAAATGAAATGAAAGATACGAATTGTTAATAGTCAATTAGTCTAAGGCTCCTTAACCACATCAAACGCGATCTCTAAAGGGAGCGAAAAGAAGGGACCAGTTAGCATGAACTGTAGGAAACCTGGAATCTATGCACAGGTGTGTTCTCACACAGAATTCCCTGCACATTGAAACAAGTTTAGAAGGAATAGAAAGGAAAAGAATTGTTAACGAAGAAGACATTAAAACGTAAAGAAGCAAGTGAGCACGGTAGCTAGAAGTCCGTAAGACCTAGCTCGAGCTGAGGTAACGTAACAGTTTACCTCTGGGGACGCCTGTCTCCATTGGATCGAGTTGACAAACCTCACCAGCCTAACACTAGATCCTATATCCATCCCCCCACCTCTAAAACAGGGGTGACAGTTGAAACGTGGCATTTTTGTGCGGTAGTGAAATTCTACAAGGAAACAAGTTCCCTGAGCACCAATGTACGCATGATCCTTTAGAAAATTTTGGACTTTAATTGCGCAATGTATGAATGGAGGATTAAAATACACATTTTCCACGTAAATATGTACTGCTTTCAAATTACTATACCGGTAAGATAGCAACGAAGAGCTTTACAAACTAAGAAAAAGAACAGTTCACAGGTCAGATTTCAACACGAGTTACTTCCAGTCCGGGACATATCTTCGCAACAAACAAAATTCTGAGATGTTAAACTCCGCCATGAATGCCACGTGGAAGGAACCGTTACAGAGAACGAGTCAGAGCAGCCAGAGAGCGGCACGAGGCGCAGCAGCCACCTGCCCCCGACACGTATGACCCCAGTCAGGAGCCTCTAACTCGGCGCCCTCCAATCCGTGCCACAATTGATACTGGGCCGCACTCACATTATACAAAACTTATATTATTGAAGTTTTATAGATTATTTAACTTATTGACTCGTTAAAATTAAGTACAGTACATTATGGATTTACATATCTCATTATTACTGCAATAATGATATGCTTAGTTTTTTAAAATTCTTTCGATATAATATGAGTTGATAAAGATTCTTTTTGGTCTCGGCATTAAAACTCACCCTGTACCTTCGAGGATATATTTTCCAAAGACAGCTATATTTTAATAAAATAAGGGTGATCATGAACGTTTTCAACAAATTTCGCTCTACTAAAGCATCATTATTATGATTCTATTAGCACGGTGACTGCGGCGGTCACACCGCCGTAAGAGTGGCACACGCCCGTGTGTCACGCATCAGTAAGCGTCTACCAAGCCGTTCACCGAGTGTCAGCTGCCAATTGACGGTTCCGCTCTATCTAGTGTTAAATCATTTCTCCAAAAAAAACACTAAATAGGACCAAATGTGGATTAGAGAATTTAGTCATTCACATGTAGATGTACCTCACACGAAGAAAGTCCAGTGTTTCGCCACTCCCAGTCCGTACGCCGGGAATCCGGCCAGAGCATCATTGCCCCACAATATATTCGTTAGTTTAAAGCTCCCTTTTCACATGAAGTGTCGTACAAAGAGAGCGAAGAGGAAAAGGAACCATCTAGTACGGACTGTAGATAACATGGAATCAATGTAGAGTTCCCGCACAGGATTCTTTGCGCATAGAAACAGCAAGTTGAGAAGGAAGAGGAAGAAAAAATAGCAAAAATGGAGTGTAAATTGAAAGAAGCCAAGCGGGCACGAAAGATAAAAATCCCGAAGACCTATCTATATCTGAGGTAACCTAGCAATACCTCCCTGGGGCCACCAGTCCCCATACCAGAGGATAGACAAACCTAATAATCCTACTGCCTACCCTATAGCCCTCTGAAGAGACAGCATTACCTCATTGTACGTTAACCCAAAGCCACTCTATGAGGTTTCATGCGCTTTGTTGGACCAGTGTTTCTTTGAGCCTATCACTATGAAAATATTTTGAAACCACCACTACCGTTTTAGAGGTTGTAATTTAATACACTACCGTGTTCTCGACTCTTCGTGGAATTCTACTTAATCTCGCAATACATGGTCAAAAAAATTTATTCGACCTTGATGTACTTCAATGAACGGTGATCAAAATGCAGCTTCAGAAATAAACCCAAACACGAAATCTTTTCTTTAGAGCGCTCGTTTTTTGCTCACTGCACTTACAAGGCTCGACACGCACGTCTCTTTGAACCAAATTTTTGGGGTTTTTTAGGCGAAGTTTTGCCAAGTCGTCGCGAGGCAATCGATTGGAGACAGAAACATGTCAACACCACGCGGCTCGCAAGAGCGCAATATTTAACAGAAATCGACGCCGCCGCTGGCTGAAGGGCTTGCTGCGAGGACATTTTGGCCATCCAAGCAACTGCAAGAAATCAAAGACCGGAGAAGCTACACGAGGGAAAATATGGCAAAACAATACACGGGGAGAGGTTTAATATATCTTGTGCTCCCTAAAAGGCGCCGAATTTGGACTGGGCTACGCTTCTGCGTTTTTCAGTTTGAAGGCATGTTTTTTTCAAGTTTGCCACTTTTCTTTACTCCGGTACACGTATTTTAGTTTTTTCAAAATCTTACTGGGCGCTGCGGTATGAAGCTGGTGACAACCGAGCAACGCGTTCTCATCGTGAAGATATTTCATCTAAATTCGCCTTCATTTATGTAACACCCTAGAGTAGTGGACATTTTCACACAGCGAGAATAAATGCAAAAGAAAAAATTCCCACACGAAGATTGATCCTGCAAATAAGCCTAATGATCGACCACCAAAACAGAGTAGTGTTCAGATACTTATTTCAAACATTTAAATAGAAGCAATAATCTCTGACAAAACCATAAAGCGCTCAAGATTCACGCCAGGACAATAACATACAGCACCAACCAACCAAGCGCAAGCTTATAGAAAAAAACGAAGATTGGAGTTTAAACAACATACTGCTTGCCAGGATTCGAGCACAAATAATTCCCAGGAATGCCAAAGGTTCAAACACACGCAGCAGAGGACCCGCTTCGTCATGATTTTGCTCCTTCCCACGGTCTCATTTCCATGTTTAAAAACTTTGTTAGGGGCACGATTGCATGGGTAAGAATTTACCTTTATATTCAACGATGAGCTATAGCTTTGCACTTAGTGGTGAGATTTAAAGTCGGCTGAATTGCTAAGTAATTTACAAACACTGCATGAGATTCTTAGTTTCAACCTCCCACCCTACTTGTATTTCACAAAGCAAAATAAAAACGCCATTCTCATCCATTATGTTATAGGGGGCACGATTCGTAGTATAAATAATACTAATTTTGTTCGAGGAGTAATTGAATCCTTCAGTAAAGTTCATACACCCGATCCTATCCCTAAGCAGATCATCATTCCAAGTAATTATATTTTATATTGCCGATCCGGGCTTCTACCTTACACTAAAATATTTCGCTGGAAGATCAGATAGACAATAGCCGATGCTCGAGCTAAATCCCTTACTTGGTGTCAAGTTCTAAAAGCTGAATCGTCTGTCCAGTTTGCACAATCCATGGAATCCCAACAATTAAATATTTTGGAATATTAAACGTAAGAGTAATTGTGGTACGCAGCACCTGAATGCGTCTCTGCCACTTAAGAAAGGATTTTGAGCTATAAAGAAATAGAACAGACCCTGAAGAGGATGGTTCTCGCTGCGGAGGGGCTGGTTGACCTCTTCGCCGACGCCGTAAATCAATTGTATAATTTAACCTCTTCGTCGGGGCCTAAGCTTCCTTATTAATTTAGTCTTTGTCCTCTCATCTAAATTATTACCATCGGTCTTTAAGTTCCGTTGAAAGTACATTAAGAAAACTCGCACCTCTTCACACCCTGCAGAAAATAGAACGGCAAGTCCTGCTAAGCTCCCTGATTCTGAAGTTGGAAGGCGTCTCCAAGAAGTAATCCTCGTCCTTCCCTGACGTATGTCCTTCAAACCTCTTTCGGATCCCTCAGGTTAATTAATGAAAAAATTCTACTACCCAAAATCCTAAAAAAAAGCACACGTGACAATTTAATCATCGTTAATATCACTAATTCCTGTGAAACTTAAAAATACCAATTTCACAAAAACGGGGTCTCAAGCATCAACTATAGCAACTCATCGCAAAACTATACTGCATACGAACAACAAGAAAAATACTCTCATTATCTGAATATTTCACACTCTTATTGCACCCATCCCGAAAATCCTATCTCGCATTCCTGGCTGAACATCTCTGCCACGAAGGGTCAGTTCGCCAACCCAGAACAAGCCATGCTCCAAAGCTGCCAGGTCAGATGTCCGGACCCTGGTGCCCGAGGCAAGCCAGCATGAGCGCCAGCATGAGCACCAGCAAGGCAGTACAGGTCATCGTCACCAATCCATTGCGGTCCCGGTCGCAGGGCAGGCCTTATTTGTGTATACAACTCTGTCCCGGTAACGGCCCGGGCCACTTGCCCGTTACATTTACAGTTGGCTGAACTGCGCGAGATGCTCAATAAATGTTCGCAAGATCGTGTGTTAAATGTTGTCCCATGCTGCCGGTTAGACTAAGTGCACGATACTCCACGTCGCACGTGTTAGGTCACACAAATCTAACATAGAATTTTTCTACAAATTAGTATTTTGTTTTTTTGCGAAGCAGCGTACACAATCAAAAGGAATAAACAAGTTTTTTGAAAATTCATACTAGTCTATCAATGTAGGAAGATCGCGTAACTTACCATCTTTTATTATAAATTTACACAAAAGTTGACTAGTAAAGTATGTTGACTAAGTTATTATTTAGCTTGAAGCTCGTTATCCACATGAAATATGGTTCGAAGAAACTGAAAAGAAGGAATCATTTAGTATGGAGTCTAGAAAACGAGGAATCTATACGCACCAGTGTTCCCAAACAGGATTCCCTACCCGTAAAAACGGCAAGTCAAGAAAGAAGAAGGAAAACTAAAGAATAATCAGAGAAGACATGAAAATGAAAAGAAGGAAAGTGTGCAAGAAAGATAAAATTCTAAAGCCCAGTTAGAACTGAGATAACCTAATAATATCCCTCATGGGCTCCAGTCCCCATAGCTTGGGGTACACAAACTTAACTAACCTTTCCCTCTTGGACATCCTATACCCCCTGAGGAGCTAGTTCAATGGTAGTCGATACGACTTTTGATATCAAATCCAAGTAAACCCTACACAAATTGAACTCAAATCAAGCTCAATTTTGGCACTGAACGTTCGACAACCTTACAAATCTTCAATCCCAAACCACGTATAAAAAAAGACCCAAATTTGAGGAAAATCCAAAAAATGGAAATTATTTCTGTTTACGAATCAAACGCATAGAAAAAGTCACATTCAGGCACGCAACTTCAATTTTTTCTCCGTATGAACATACCCCACGATATGAAAAATAAGACATCGCCAAAACGCGCTCCCAAAATAAAGTTCGATGGACAGCACGGGTTTGAATCGGTGCAATATATCAATAATATCAGCCTTGAGAAACTTCCCAGCGAGTTGTCACAAAACTTCAAATCCTCCGACGTCTGGTAAGTTTTCACTTTATGTTCGGAGGAAATATTCCGAGGTCGAGCTTGTCACTCACGCCATCTTTGAAAAGATTCGTCGACAGGCGTCCCGTGTTCCATTTTGAGGCACTGAATAACCATAAATCAATCCGCTAGGCCACCTTGACGCAGCCCTTAGTTCAATGCCTTGGCCTTCAGCCATAGAAAAAGCGTGGCGAGTATTTCACGTACTCAATAAAAGCATGTCGACTTCGATGAAGAAGCGCCGTATGGGAAGCAAAGTTCAGTTTTTGAATCACGGAATAGTCAAGCAAAGACCGTTGCAACAATGACAACAACATTACCCTATTTTACGTTTACCATTTCTAAGTATTGGGTAAAACAATATTCTAAACACTCGTGAAACTCTCAAGATTGGTCAACCATGATTCAATGTCGTCGAAATACCAGAGAAAATCCATTGACGTGTCGCTACTGTAAACTCTACAACGAATTCCGAGGTACAGTGCTGAATTAGGCGTGGGTAGCTCAGGGCACCTCAGAGAAGCGTCACGCTGTGGTGACACCAACTCGGTCAAACACTGACAGACTTCATCAAGAAGAGCTCACAACTTCAATTCACCCTCGAGGACTGCTGAACCTCGAAAATTTGTCGCACGACAAAGCCCTTCTTCAACGCCTCCTCTGTGTCAGTCTCCGAGTATAATTGATGGCAAAGATCTGAAAGATTTCTTTGCAAAGGCCAAGAAATTTGAAATGGGATAGTCGAGAGTAGACGGTTGGGCTATGTAAGTTAAGCATGAATCTGCAAAGTGATTTACTCAAAAAATAAAAACAAACAATACAAAATACGATCACCCATATGAAAAAAAAAATAAAAAATATGATTAAAATCCGTTACGTATCAACAACGCTGTATCGACGCACAGCTGCTCACCAAGACAATACGCAGAGAAACTGAGAGGCTCAAGCGAGCCTCGAAATTCATCGTATCTTGTTTCGTTTTCGTCTAAATTCAGAAATATTTTTTGCAGCTGTTACCAAATCAGTGACTTGCTCGAGCTTATAAACTTTGTAGATTATTGCAATGGAATCTTTGATCAGACAGAGTATAAAAAATTGGTTGAAACAGGTGTTCTTTACAATTATCAAACTTTCACAAGACTATTTTGAGTTTATCACGTGTCCGTTGCCAGCACCAGTAAAGATTATTTGAAGAATGGGGGCTAATAATTTAAAAAGCAACCAAAACTTCCGGCAATCCTTAGCGTCTCAAGTCAACCGTGACCCTATATTAAACAATGCGGTTGCAGAAGATGCCATACGAGATATGTACGTATGTGTGCGTATGTGTACGTTGAAATGAACAGCTTTTCGGAGTGAAAGTAGGATCAAATGTCCTTGGCCACAGTATAGTCGTAGGGAAACCAACTACTCCCGGCACAGTTCAAAAATTCATAAATTATACGTTAACAATTATATTGTTCCACCGACCTAAGAACCAAGTAACTCGCGTGCAATTCCTGAGAGGAATATTAATAGACAGATTAAAAACGAGACAAAAAAGTGAATTTATTAGCTGACGCTCGCGCGAACAAAAAGGCACGGTTCGTATGAACTCCAAAATAACGAGACAAAACGCAAGTCGACGAATCTGAGCGTGCAGTCACGACGCCGAGAATTGTTTAGTGCGTGACCAGCGCAGCACGGATAGTCGTAAACCTTCACCCTAACGTCTAGCCATCCTTGTACGTCTTCGGGACGACCCGTACGAGTCCGCGTTATTGGGCTGATAATCCTTTCATTTATGGTACGCTTCTTCCAGCTGGCTCAAAGAACTAAATAAAGCCTAAAACAAGGAGGAATACGAAAGGTAAAAACATCAAAACTGAGTGGAGTGAAAGACAAGTCCAAATTGAAAATAATATCTAGTCCAACAAGAATACGAATGCGTACGCGTTCAGAATTCGAATTGCAGAGCAAGAGACAGAGATACAAGGTGTTAGGGCAAAGTTCGATCATAATGACTTCGCACGCTTTTATTCGTGTGTGTGTGTTTGTTAAACTGTCCATTATGCTAAAGAAAATTCAGAATGCTTCCTACGAAAAGATGCGAGATTATAAAAAAATGAAGTTCAGCTACAGCGACGCTGTCGCCGGTAACTACAGAACCTTTTAGGTTCAATCCTTGTAATGATCTGTCGATAATAAATGAAGGGGCTCATGCTCCAAGCAATCGCTGCTTTATAATTATTCAAAGAAAAAAAATGATCAGCCCACAGGAGTATGTAGTTAGACGAGACTGTCACTGCCGTCGCCTGCCTCAAGCTTCTTTAAACTGAAGAATGGAAAGCATGAGTAGACAATGCGAAGCCTGTACGGGTGACACCAATGTCACTTTGGTGACGGTGTCCACTCAAATAAAGTAGTAAGGAAGTTATAGGTTGTCTCACGTGAAATGCCGTACTTAGAGTAGTTTCCTTTATCAACTCTTGGACTCGAAAGATATCCACTTTTCAATCGAATCATCCTATGTGATGAGAAATGGATACTCTTCGATAACATCAGAGGAACTGGGCAGTGGTTAGAGGCAGAAGAGTCGCCTAAGCACTATCCGAAACCCCCATTGCACCTAAAATAGTTAAGGATCATTGTTTGATGTTTTATAAAGGAATCATGTTTCATTTTTGCAAAAGGCGATACTGTATCAGCAGCATCTTATTGTCAAGACATTGATCGCATGCATTGAAAAATGGAAGAAGAAGCATCCAAGACTGGTCAATAGAGATGAAAGAATTTTACTTTACGACAACGCACGAAACTCCCCCCCCCACCCAACTCCCACCCCCTCCCTAGAGCTACGGTTGACAAGCTCAGGTTTGAATTATGAAATTTTTCCCCATCCTCCATATCTTCCTGATATCTCTCCCCACTGATTATCATTTGCTCAAACATTTCAATTTTTTTAATCCCGATGAAACATTATTAAATAAGGAAAGTATAGTTTAAGCATTTGAACAGTTTAATGGTGAAATGACAAGTTCTTCAAAGATGGTATATATGCTTTAGGAAAACGTTGGGCAAAGGTCATCGAGAAGGAAGGATCATATTTTATTTAAATAAACACTTCACAACAATCATTTCTTTGATTTTCAAACGGGACATTTGATATGAGACAACCTAATATTTTGACGCTACCGTACGAAACCAAAACCTTCGCCTCCACGCTAGGAATTTATTCTTTACCAACCTACCAGTTATACGAGGTAGAGACCAAATAACTAACGCTGTAATTTTAAAAAATTTCACGCAAACAACTTACGTTTAATGCCCTCGAATTCTGTATTTAAGCGAGCCCTGAAGTGCAAGACAATTCACATGACAGCAGAAGCAAATAAAGGTCGCATTATAATTCCACGAGACTGGAATCACACTCCAGCAACGGATATACATGCCTGGAGACAGTAATCCAGTTAAACGTTTTCTCTAGAGCATATGTATATTTTTATGACTTGCAACTCCTAGTTATTTTACCGATTATTTTATAAATTTATTGTTGATGAGGCGAAAGCAGACTGGGAAAACGCTGTGTATCCTAAAACTACAGAAGTATTATTGGCAGTGATATCGATGAGATGAAAACCAACCCCATGAGGAAGCGAGCATAAAAGTACAGAATCAACCTACATCGCACTCTCCACAGCACTCACAGGGTATTTTTTAATGAGATCTATCGAGCGGAATGACGAGGGTTGCAAAATATTGAAATAGGCAACCCAGTACAATACCCATATATACTTCACGATGAACTTAAAGTCGCTTGGGAGATGGTCCGGACGATACGCCGGACGTACTCTTCTTTGGAGTAGTAACAAAAGGTTAGAAATTGTTTTAAAAAAACGCCCTCCGAGCTAATTACAGAGCGGACATCTACAGGCGACGCGCTTTAGCGATTCAGAGCTGAGTGGTTGGGCTGCTCGTGTGGAGCGCTAATCCCCAAGACACTCCGACGAGGACAGACGCTCTGAGCGCGACTCTTTGAGAGCCTCTATACCCGTAGGTACGCTGGAGATCTTAGCTCTACGCTGCAGGAATTATTGAAGCACTTTACTCCATGAATACTCACAACATTCAAGCTGGGACAGTTGAATATGTAAATAACCGGCGTTTGCTACAACTCGGGTTGAATCAAACGCATCTGCAATAAACGGTCCTCACGAAGTAAGCTTTTCAGGATTATCCACCTGTGTGGAATGCCTCGGCATGCGTCCGACCTGACACGCCATGCACGCAGTTGCAGTGCCTCACGAGGGGACATGCGAAGAGACAACACAGGCTGCTGCGGTGGAGAATTCGCTCTCGATCAGGAGCATACAGCCCCGTTTAATAAAGATGACTTCCGTGTAATGGTAAATGCTGTCTTATTGCCTAAACACACAATGCTTCAGCAAGTTTTTCGAATAAAATTAAATATAGTCTTATTGCCTATATACACTTGCTTCAGCTAGTTTTCGTACAGCGTTAAATGGAGTCTTATGGCAAAAATAATTCGGTCATTTTAGGGTTGAACAGCGTAGGAACACGACGCGAACAGGATCTTTTTCATTTGACGGCCGGATCTAATCACAAGGACCTTCGAAGTAATAGACATTGCAGCCATTGTCTAGAAACACTGGTGCTTTTAGATAACAGGATCGTGATATAAATATCCAAACTTTAACGCTTTGGAATGCTCACCTTGTATTGACGCTGAAAATCAAATTTATTTTCTAAATGAACAAAAAAATTCTGAAGTTCATGCTGAAAAAAAAAAAACATCGCGAACTCGCCATCGGTGAAACGTCTTCCTCGAGTTCTAAGTGGTGACATAACACAAGCGAATGATCGTGGCGAGTCACGCCAACAAAAACACAAATTTCTCGAAACCCACCTGGTCGCGCGGTACTTTTACTGAACGCCTATTTTTGCCAACAGCGTTACAGCACAGAAATAAATTTCAACATTTAGGAAGCAAGTCCTCATTGAAGAGTTCCATTCTTCTTCGGTCCTCATTTCTTGAAAACCGAGAACAAGTCGGCCATGGAGTCACGGTAGAGAGAAGGACTTTGCTTCAATCCTTTGTCTTCCTCGACTAAATTTCTGGCTAACATTTGACAGGCCTCTTTTTTCGACTCCCTCGTAAAATTCCTTGATTCATCGTCCGAAACTGTAGAAAAAAAGTCGTCGCAATGAAGACGGGAATTTCGTGATTATTAGAAAGGAACAGAAGACATAGGACCTGGTGAGTTGAGAGAAGACGGGCAGCAAGCAATGGATAATTCACCGACACAACGTGGAAGCTAGAATCATTTGAGTTTTATTCCCAAGCAAATGTTTTGGATTGGAAACTCTAGCCATTTTCGATCATTTTTTAATGTCGATTCTTGCGTGGAAATGGAACTCCATCGGTGCCCACAGCCATCAAACTCAGAGCACCGGTTAAAAAGTATCAACACGAGAAATTTTCAACCATTGAAATTGTTTTGGAAATCAAGAGTTGACAGTTACAAAAATACAACGCGTTGACAGGCGTCGACGAAGAAAGGGAAAATAAAAGGCTTTATCTTCCTATAAAAGCCGACGCACGAACTGGTGTATTTATTGAGGGATAAAGTTTCCAGCGGCAGTAAAAAGAAATGGAATTTTTTCCCATTCGCAAGCTTCGCTAAACTTTACTTCAAATTTGTAAGTGCTTGTAGGTTTGCAAGCGTGAACCGCAGAAACCTATTTTTGATTCACTATATAAATAGCATTGATGAATCTTCCTCGCTTTGACTATCGAAATCTTTCTCAACCAAACACCGAAATTAACATTTACCTTTAAGTTTCAGTCGTAAATATCTCACTACGTGAACACAATTTGGGTTTCTACACTCGGCAAGGACCCCTGTCATTCCTGCCGGACAAATATAGCATAGACTTCAATTGTTGTTCATGTTCTATTCAAAACGAAGGTCACTATGCACACAAGTACGTAGCGAATGTCACGTATTTGATTTACTCGAAAATAAGATGGGCTTTCAGGGTTTACGATTCCAAACTAGAGTAAAATGTTCGATCTTTACTCTAACTGATCATAAACAATACCCGAGGTCGTCAGGTAGACGAGGAGAGCGACGTACCTTTCAGTACACGAACTTTTTTGTAACTATTTATGTTTTTGCAATTGGTAACTATGAATATACTTCAACTATTGGTATAGTTAAATCTTCTACTTGTCATCTGCTAAATAGAGCACAATAGCGTTGTAACCACATGTGGCACACAATCGAAAAAAAAGAAAAATAATATCTCAACCCTGGTAGACCAATATAAATATGTACAACCACAAAGGGAGGCGAGGTTGACGTCATTAGCATCCCCGCCCACAAAAAAAAAGTCGTTACGAGGCACCTCGTCTAAAACCTTGTCCTGAGCCTACGTGGCACACAGCTCCCCTCTTAAAACATGCGCGTTTGGTCGAATTCTTGACCATATCTCCACCGGAAGCGTTTGTTCTGTAAGTTCGTCTATGCGCATAATCTGGAGTTACATGTACATCGTTGTATTATTTGTATTATTAGCCTGTTCAAGGAAGTGAGAAGTGTCGAAAACTGCGTTGAGTTGCAAGA
>VOMN01000304.1:0-16610 GCA_014899125.1 Orchestia grillus
CACTCTCGCTTTAACGCTTTTGGTGTGCGGGCACCCTTATACGTAAATCTTTCAGCACCTAATTTTCACACTCTTTTTACCCGAATCAATTACACGCGATGGAAGAACTAACGTTTCCCAGCACTTTAGAGTATGGCATCGCTATTCAAATGATTCATTATTTAACATCGATGTACAAAAGACTCTTTGGCTCATGTTCGGACATTTTTTATGCTAGCATGCTAGAGTCCAGAAACTGACATCCCTCAAAACGAAATTCAAAGCAGCTCGTTATAAATAGCACACAGGCTACATTTTTTCCGATTATTTTATTAACATGCTCAAAATAAATGCTTCGTTCTCATGAACTTATACGTAACTAAAATGTTTTAAGGTAAACCTAGATTTATATGACAACATTGCACTTGCACTTTACCATTGTTCACCTATTTATTTCAAGTGATCAAGAGTGAATTTTAACAATTTATCTATTTTCCAGACTGACTAGTAGTTTCGTTTTTATTAAAGAACTCATCTGGCTCATTTCTTTTCATTCTACACTCACATCTAGAGAAGAAATTTCCTTGTGCCCTTTGCTGAAGAAAATGGGTAGTTCACGACAGTGCGTTTGACGGTTGAATTTCAATAACTATTTGGGACAGCGCTGTCATGATCAAAAGGGATCGCACTTGGATTGAGAATACTCAGGTCACGTTCACATTAAACAGGAGATCTACTGTATCATGTCTACTGCTAGGATTAAATTTATGGTAATGAATTTCATCATTGCAGGCGTTAAGAGTGTCGTCAAATTCTGGACAAAATGCACTTCGAGAAGTTTTCGCATTAATGTAGACCAAACGTTTCGTCAATAAGCAAACAACTTATGGTTAGATGCAAAATTAAATTCTGCATCAAATAAAGCTACGAATATTAAAATCAGTCGAGTGGTTTATTTTTACGAGCATTATGTGCATTCTCTTGCGAGGTATTCATTTTTTGGGACACCCTGTATAGGATGTGTGTCACTACATAATAACAAGAGAGTCTCGTTGTCCCACAAAAATCACAGACTTCACAAAATTTCGAGAACCTTACTGTCCCGAAGTAAAACTTTCCTTATACAATGGGTCAAATAAGTATTCGTATGGAACGAAAAAAATTATATTTTTCGCTAAGAAATATTTTTTAGAAAACCTTGGAAAATTGTGAGTCCTACATAAAAAAGGGCAAGATCAAACACATGTTTAGCGGACAAAAATTTGTTAGAAAATGTTCAAACAACAACGAAAACAGAAAAACTGGGTGGCAACTAAGTATTGGTAACATAACATTCAACTATATTAATACCTGGTCGCAAAGCCTTCATTAGCTATGCAACCGCTTGCAGGCGATGCTTGTATGAAAAGATGAGTGTTTTACAGAAGTCCAGTAGTATTTTCTCCAATTCTTCGATGCAGAATTATTCCAATTCAACCAAATTTGATAGTTTCCTCACTCCACCTTCAATCTTCAACTGTTTCCAAACATTGTCAATTATATTAACATCTGTGAAGGCCAGTCTAAAACCCCGACCCTCTTACTACGGAGCCACTCTTAAGTGTATTTCGACTTGTGCTTAGGGCCGTTATCGTGTTGAAACCCCCTTTTAGTTCTTTTCAATTCGAACATCCGAACTGGAGGCATCAAATGTTCAGACAAAATTTCCCAGTAATCGGTCGAATTCATGGTTCCTGTAATGACATGGAGTCGTCCTGGGCCTGCAGAGGAAAAACAAACGCATAACATGATGCCTCGACCACCATGTTTCACTGCGGGTAAGGGGTTTCGTCGTTGCATGGAAGTATATGGTTTTCGCCCAACAGTCCTATTGAAATTATTGCCGAACAGGTCAATTTTTGTCTCATCTGCTTATAGAATATTATCGAAATTGCATTTCCTTCGTTGATGAGAGCATTTGCATATTGCAATCGAGATGCAACATGTTTTCTCTTCAACAGTTGGACTTTTCGAGGAGCGTGTTTCTTCAGGTTTTCTTCACGCAGAACGTATTGGTGATGGTCTGCTTCTATACATCCACCCCTGCTGATGACAAATGTTCTGCTAATTCTCGGGGAGATATCTGAGGGTCTTTTTTATCATTGTGACAATTTCAGAGTAATATTGTTGTGATAGTTTACTTGGAGCATCCGATCTTGTTTTTTTGACCACAATACCGTCAGACTTCTATTTTTTTATAATAGCAAGTACAGTGCTCATAGGAATAGAGAATGTCCTGGAAATTTTCTTGTAGCCGATGCCTGCCTTGTGTTCCTATATAATCATACTCCTCACTCAAAAACTGTGTTCTTTGGATTTTGGGATCGTTAGAATTCTGAGACTAGTTACTTGGGCAGAGTGTGTTACCTCACTGAAAACTATACCGGTCAGTGTATCCTTCTAAACAACATTAACTGTTTTGGAATTTTCTAAAAATCAGATGAACAAAATTTCGCTCATTTTTAATACGCTGGTGGGACTGAATTTAGTCAGTCATTCAAGCATTTTAAACTTTGTAACCAATACTTTTTTGCCACCCTGTATTTGTACTTCAATTGTTAATTGAACATTTCAAATAAATTCGTGCCCACTAAACATTACCTAATGTGTTTGATCTTACCCCTTTTTACGTAGGACTCCCTATTTTTTAAAGTTTTCCGAAGAACGTTCAATTGGGAAACTGTAAATTATTTAGTACGTTACGAATACTTATTTGGCCCATTGTACGTACTTTGCTAACATTTGAGCACTTCTCTAGATTTATTCGAAACTTAACGATATGCTCTTTTTACTCTTTAACATATAAAAGATCTACAAGTTTTAATGATTAATATTGATGATAACTCATTTTATTGGTGATGTGCCGGTAGCACAGTACTCCATTACCTGTTGCTCTTAGAGAATTCCGATAGAGCTCACGTGAGAAAATGTAAAAGTATAATACCAAATAAAAACTGAGCTGTCCATGAAGTACTCATAGGGTTAAACATTTGAATCTATTACAATCACTCTCCTTTTCAATAACACAATTGGCATCACTTGAGCTGTTAAGTTTTGATAATTCAACCGAGCCTAAGCTTATCCTTCACTTAAGGTACACAACGTCCAATTGGACATAACTTCATCGAGTAAAATTTGATTGGTCAAAACTTACATAGTCAGCGGAAGGAGGGAGAAAAAGAATTGAAAAAGGGCGTAGAGTTCAGGTAACTAATCAGAACTGACGCGAAGTCAGCACAAACCGAAATTGCTCCTTTTACGCCGGAGCTTTGATCAGATATCCAGCGTAATGTCTCCATTTGGGCAGCGACGGCCATTCGCTCGCCCAAGGAGGCCCTCGCGTCGATAAAGCCGCTCTACTCACTACTCCTTACCTGAAATACTTGAGCACCTCAACTGCCGACTTCACCTACACACTGTTCTTCTATCCTTCTACAGAATTCCCATCAAACTGTAGCACATCGCTCTGCTTCTTTACAGACATCAACAGAATACGCTTGGAATAGCAAAAACACAGAAAAAACTTATTTGATCTTTCGAAAACCTCG
Source organism: Orchestia grillus (assembly GCA_014899125.1). Taxonomy (NCBI): domain Eukaryota; kingdom Metazoa; phylum Arthropoda; class Malacostraca; order Amphipoda; family Talitridae; genus Orchestia; species Orchestia grillus. The sequence goes on from VOMN01000304.1 coordinate 3,567, forward strand.
TAATTTAACTACGACTATGATATTACAGAACATTTTGTGCGATAAATCGATAAATTCGAAAGCACAAAATGTTTCCGACTAGCGAAGTTTGATGCAGATTAAGAACGCTGTAGACGAAGAGAAAAAATATGAAAATCATAGGCATGAATCATACTTCGAAAGTTTTTGCCTGGTAAATGCATGAAAGCTACACGTTCAATCGGCAGTAAATTCTATGAATCACTAATTAACTAATCCTTAATTTAAACAGGCTCATATAACAATATTAGGCTATAATCAAATGAATAAATTACTGAAATAATCGTTTTCCCATGAAATCAAATAGTTATCAGCACAATGAGCACATAGACAATCGACTGTTCGCCGTTTCTACGCAAGATTGTGTCAGGAGTTTGGACCGAAGTCTGCCAGCGCGCAAGATGTGCTCGTGTTCGTGGAGAATTGAAAGACGCGAAATTCGTTCCAAAGATTGATAGCGTGGAAACAGCGCCCCCTCCAACAAAAGGTCACCAGTCCCCATACCATAGGGCAAACAAACCTAATTAATCTAACTCTACTGCCTATTCTATGCTCCCTGTGGCGATCTCGCAATAACTTCAACCATGAGTCACAACGCTCGCTAATGTATCCTAAGGGACCACCAATACACAGCTATGTCGCCAGCCTTCAAGTCCACTTCAACTGGAAGGCGCTAACCGCGTGAGAACACGCAACCTTTGAGGCTAGTCCAAGAAAATGTCACACGAGTTCTTGGAACAAGTTCGTCGAATTTTACTATACACGTACCAATGGCGCATGATGGAGCATTGGGGGATGGAAAAATGGAGCATTTCCGTTTTTCATGATTGAAAATTGAACCTATATCATCAGCCGGGAATAAACGCAGGCCTAATCTGAAATATTTCGGCAGCCGTGAGGCAAATGATAAAAGCGATTAGTCGAGAAAACGAAATTTTTTGCACATTTAGGGACCAGGGTAGAGGCTCTCTCATGCCGCCTCCATCCTCATACAGGAACAAGTTTCACCAGCTATTTCCTATGGTCTCCAAGTTTCACCATTTACGGTATCGGCTTATTTATGTTCCTTTGAATGTTAGAGAATATGGATCGTGCGAGTTCTGATAAAATTTGTAAAGCTCATCTTTTCGATCCAACGGCGTTATTTGTATAGAGAAAGACGGAGTAGAAGCTACTTAAACTACTACAGCAATTGTTAGTACACCTTTCGATAAGATCAATTACAGCATCAATAAGCCATTTAAATCATAATTCGTTCTTGACTCATTTTAACACCAAAGAACAACGCAATGATGCATGACCATCGCTGTAAGAATTCACCAATTTGTGGTGGATTCGATATTTCCTTCCCTCCCAAATATTTTTGCAGTGCTAGGTGATCCGTTGTCTTTTTTACACGATTGTATTATTAATATCGATCTTTCAACGCAGTTCATTTTTCAAGGCTGCCCGCTTTTTCCAATGCTGAACCCTAATGCCCCACTTCAGACTCGCCGTCTGTTCGCGGTACATGATCTGGCCCTTGACCGCCTTACGAGACCTGCTCATTTCTCAGAAACACCGCCACATTCTAGCATTGATTTGGAACTCATTCCAGCACTGAACTAGGCTTCAGGATTTTTTGCTCATTCGTGAATTACGTTCTGAATGAACTTTTACACCCAATAAAAAAATATTTATACAAAAAGAAGTTGTCGGAACTAAATATTTCCCCAATTAGACTCCTAAAGAAATGTGTTAAATATTACCACACATTTGTTTGTCTATTGAGATACCCATTCATTTTGTAGAAATACTGTAACTAACGGTACAGGTTATCTTCCGCTTACTCAAACAGAATCCTTTAAATTCACCAAAAAGTGTTCTAAGTTCATCCCCTGCTGCCGACGTGGCCATTAGAGATCCCCATCCCTTGATTTGAGACCAAATTTACCCTCTTAACAAATCAGGAAGTTGCCTCACCTCACTCACTGAATTAAATTCAAATTACTACGTGCAATTTTTATAGGCGTAAAATTTGAGCAACAGACTACAGCAGAGTCATACAAAGTCTTCAACACGTTTAGGTAATATTACAGTGATCATATTCGTACGGATGGAGCAACAGAGATCGAAGCTTTATTGAATGCCTGATGTCATTGAAGCTCAAATTTGAATATTTCAGCAGCACTGTAACCACAAGTATATGTAGCTAAACGAATGAATTTTTTTTAATGGTTCATATTTAAATGTTTTCAAAATTATCCTGGCGGACTTTCAAATTCACGCGAAACACTTCGTTGAACCTTGAGTACCATACTTCTATTATATATTCCAACAAAGACGTAGGATAAATTCAACCACAGAAATATATTGTTTATCAAACTGTTCAATCGAAAGAGGTATTCAGAACACAGAGACTACCTCGGTTCACACGCACTGAACACTCGCTACCCAACGACACCGTAAAAGCGACGGGTTCGTTGCAGATAAAGCAAATTACGACTCGACTTTGGCTACGTTGCAAAAACTGTAGGTCTTAATCTGGCAAAGAAGAAGTCTTTTATGACTACCAATGAATGACACGAAGGGAACGCGTCGCAACGAAAGAAGAACTACAAGCATAGAGGAGCTAGCAAAGTGGGAGCTGTGTCAGGATAAATGATCTGATTTTACGATTAACGGCCATTTTTTTGTATTATACAAGAATACTTCACTGAGTCGAAAAGTGACTTACATTAAGACCAGAGGAATCACGGGAGGATTCGGAAAGTACGATCCTGCAGGTTTTTTATGTTTCGTTGACCTATGTTTCATAAGAAATAATTGTAAATAATATTTATAAAAATATTCAAAAAACAAAAATAATAATAAAAAATAGTAATAAAACAACAATAAAATAAGTACGGGAGATTGATAAATATGGGTATATACCCCCATATTCATTGTTTTTTATTGAAGGCCTTCAAGTTTTATCATTTTACATCCGCTTGAATTTTTTCAATATTTCAAATAGATACTTATTTTACTTTTATAATAAATGTAGTAAAATTCCACGTAAAATGGAATATAGTAAACAGTCTCTGCACACTATCTTCGAATAATAAAAAAGAGAGCAAAATTTTATTGTTGTAGCTTATCATTTTCTCCATGCGAGTGAACCTTCACTTACGAACAAATTTATAGAGAATTTTCAATGGTTGTTGCGCCGAGTACTACGTTTACATACTTAGATTGTTAAGAGACAATAAGCTACTAATGGTATAATTATGCCTAGTCGATTTAAATTTTTCTGAAGGTTCCATCTACTTTAATCTTACATCAGTTTCATGCCATGATAAACAATAAACGAGTTGAAGAAATATTTTGAATTACTCTACAAAAGCACACAATAGAGCACTTGTCTCAGTCACTACGACCCGTTATCTGCTGCATGCGGCAAAAGAAAATCAGCGGGAACAACTCCACGAGACAAAAAGTTGAATGAGAAGTGAAGAGCATATGAACACATACATGCAAAAGCGTATCGACTAAGTCATACAACACCTATTCGTAAGTACACGTAACACATTTGTTCATTGGAGATAATTTTAGAACTTTATAGTAGGCACTAATTTCCAAGTAAAAATTAAATTAATAACGTATACAAAGAATATTTTAACAGAGTTGACTACTAGTTAATTTGTTGAAGGCTCCCTAGCTACAACCAACGTGCTCTTGAGAGTAAGAAGAAGAGGCTATTTAGCATTGACAACGTAGGATCTATGCACAGCTCCAGTCACTCACAAAATTCCTTGCGCGGAGAAAAACAAATTGGGATGGAAGGGAAAGAAAAGACGACGAAAGAGGTGTAGAAATTGAATAAGCAAAATGGGCACGAAAGACAGAAATCCCGAAAACGTAGGCAGAGCTGATGTGACGTAACAGTCTTTCTACAGATGCCAGTCTCCAAAACATAGAATAGACAAACCTAACTAACTTGACTATTACCTACAGCCTATCCTATGCCTCCTGAGGAGTAGTAGAACACACACATCTACTAGTTGAAAAGAAATAAATCAAATCTTAATTTTGCTATTTCCACGTAGGCGCAGACAACACACAAACTACCCATTGAGATTGAATTTACGCAAGCGAAACTACAGTCTTAAAACAGTAAGTCTAAGTACTACAGAGAAATAGGAATTCATATTACGTTACTGACAGACATCTGAGTGGCTACAACTTGTGAAAAACCCTAAGCAAGCAGCGAATAAAGCCTTAAATGAGCACACACTGTTAGTTAAACTATATAAATGTTACACTCGTAGTACTGAAAAGGAAAGGTAGAAGAGAGAGAACGGATACAAAATTAAATGTTGCCTAAGTAACGTGGCTTATTCATTGTAGCATGGCTTTCCGAGACCAAGTCACACTGAATGAATATTACGGAGGAGCAGTAATTCTCACACTCCACAAAGAATGGTTTGCGAATAAACGAGTACAAGGTTAATCTGATACAGTTTGCTGTACTCTGCAAAGAGAAGGCAACAAAGCCAGTTGAGAAATGCAGACGAAGACAAGAACATGTATGCGACTTGCACGATGTACACTAGTCTGTGCGTAGCGTAATATGTAAAGAAGGCGGCAAGTGAAGCAAGTGGCCTGACGATGCAAGGCAAGCGATGTAAAGAAGCACCCCAGCATGCGGGCAGCTTACTTACGTCAAGCACGACTGAGCGTGCGAGCGAGCTTCAACATGCATCAGTATCTAGGTCGCGAGAGCCAGGGAGAGGGCAAGCGGGGTAGGAGTCATGTATCAAGTTCGGCATGTGAACACTTTCATCACTGCTACCGCACGCAGCTGTGTGCAGATTCTTCCTTTACAGCAAAGGTAGTTCGGACGAGTGAAGAAATTCGTCGTCAGCAGAAGTGCCCAAATCTTGAGTTAAGAACATAATTATCAACAAACTAGGAAAAACGTCGCAAAATTCCTCGACTCAAACAAGATTTGCATGACTGCAAATACGTAAGCAAGCCTCATAGCTCGAATGACAAGCCGCAGAGTTCAACAAGGACAACTATCGCTCATGAATGAAACACTCCCTTGAAAATCATTTGAAATCAAGTAATCATTTCAATCAGAAATACTTGCGAAAAACAGAGTAAACTACAGTCTACTGTGAAAAATCTACACAATAGTGTATATTTGGAGACTTAGAACAAAAAATCAGGAGAATATAATCTCAGCTAATTAGTGAAGAGAAGATATGCAAGACACCGAAATACCCGAAGATCATCACAATATACTAAGCAGGCAATTTCAACAAGCGAGTCAGAACCATTCTTTCCTGGTCACACGCAGATGAACGACATATGATTGAAGCGACTATTGAGCGCGCATGAACAATACTTGAAATCAGAGGCAACCAGGAATAGAAGACGCGCTTTCAGAGAGGAGGAGCTCTGGGAGTCGATCGGTCCGATCCGAACAAGGACAGCACTGAAGATGCATGCTTTGAGCAGGAAGACGACGCCCCCCTGGCAAGCAAAGTAAAGTTTTGCTTGGCCAAACACAGCAAACTTGACCTCATCACTTGGGTGGGTAATTAATGGGTGGGTGCAATAAAACACGGCAAAATGCAGCTCACTCCAATGGGTAATTCTGGAGAAGTAAAGAAATCAGCTTGGCGGAAAAAAATATTGATACACAAGTACGAATATCGGAAATATTTTTTCCTTTGAAGATATTTTCAATATTTTTTCACAAACGTGAATGAAAATGATACCTCATTCGACATTAGAAAGAGTCTTCTGACGATAATTACAATTAGATGAACTAAAGCACACTCAAAACAAGTATGGCAATAATAACCAAAATTTCAACTGTTTCCAGAAAAGCTAAGCAATTCGTATCTATTAAATTCTGCACAAGCATATCCGCAAAGGAGGGACACCGTCCAAGTACAAAGAATTTATTATCATGGATGGCATTCGTCTCCATCAAAGGCACAGCAATTAAAGAGCTTTATGCTTGCCCAAGCTGCGACATGGGGGACACGAGTTCACAAATTCGCCCACACTATTGGTGGCGCAGGACATGTGAAGCGTGACCTCAGCTGAACATGTTCGCATGAGACGAGCAGCGCACGTCACACACGAACAATGGAAAAGGAGCTCTGAGAAACGTGCACAAATTCGAAACGAACTTGCTTCGCTGCTATGCTAGGAACCGAGTTTAGTCCATTGCATTCTCAGTACACTTTGCAATGCACTTGGTACTCATCTACTGCGTCCCAGTATTGTAATTTGAAATACACAGTTCAGAAATAAAAGTCTTTCTGTTTTAAATAAAAGGACAACTTTTCTTATTTCTTGGCGCATAAGAAAATGAAGGTGGGGACGACGGTAACTGACGGAAGCGACGCAGGGCCAATTCGTACAATAAATACTAGTGGAGGGCATCACTCATCACTGTTCAGTTGAACGCGTTCATTCACTCCGTACATGTTAGGTGTGGCATAAGTGTTCATTAAAAAATTACTCTGTTTTCCAACGATACATAAGTTTTCGGATAAATACTTCTCCATTTTTATTGTACGGATATGAGTCCACAGACGATGAAGACGAAAAGCTCAAGCTACTCGTGCTGAAAGTATTTACTACACGTGGAGCGAAGTAACTCATTGCCTACGACAACGAAACCACATCACTTGCTGTTTCTTAAACATATAGAAATATTCAGTAAACCGTGCAATGTGTGAATATATGGGCACAATGCAATGGATAGGGGTGGTTGACAATGCAGCGAAGTTGGTCCGCTATTCAACATTACAGAATAGCAATGAACTCTAAAATGGAGATGACCAAGCAACACGCGCATTTCACCAAGAAAACAATCACATGTCGAAAATGAGCGAAGGACATTAGAGAAGACACATAAAAGTGAATGAGCTTGTAGTGCAAAAATATTTTCAACGTAGCTATCAAAATTGAAGGGTTCAGAGTATTCTGTGGTGTAGAATAAACGACGACTCGTACAGTTGGTGTTCAATTTCGAGTCCATGAACACAGCCAGGCAGATGGGCGAGTCAGGCTGAACGGCGTTGAGGTTAGTTCGTTCACCTGGGAGGGAACGTGTGCATGCACCTCTATATGGCGGCTGCATCCGTAGAGAAAGTGATACTTACGAGTATTAGCCAAATAAGCCGACGAAGGTGCACGACGGCATACATTGTATAATTATATTAAACAAGCTCAACATAGTCAAAGCTTACAGTCGTTTTAGGTACATACACTCGCCCAAGGACACAATTTCTCCTCAGAGAAACATCCACGTTCAAAATGACGTCTTAGTTAATAATGTTTACAAAAAGTATCAGCTAATCTAGTTTAGTAATATCACCCAGGAAATTAAATTTTGCTTCGATGTCGTAGACCAAAGTATCTGAACTGATGAAAAATCTTTTGGGTAAAAATGAGAAATCGTTGTTTATTCGCTGAAATGGAAAAATTCATTCAAACTTAAATACTTGCATATTTTATCAGAGCGGCCACTTGAAAATTAAATGCACATTACCCTTATTTTTTTGTATCACGTTGCGACACTGGTTGCGCTGGTTATCAATTAGCACTACGTAATACGACAGTAAACCATGTAAGATAGTGAACTTAGCGCCAAATAAACACAAAAATGCGATATGATATTAAATTGGATAATTATTAAAGACTGAGTATATGAGAGATGATAAAAGATGAGATTAATACTGAGACCAAGCGTTACAAAAATCGCACAACAAAACCTCAACTAACTAGAAGCACCAACATGAGGCTTCTTTCTAAATAGAATAGAGAAATTCGTCCGTGATTAACAAGAGCATAAGCAAGTTATTTTCGCATCATTGAGCGTCACAGTTTAGAAATGCAAAAATGGTATCTAAATTTTCTACGAAAAAAAAACCCGGAAATCGAATTACATATTCAATTAAGGGCTAATTCATTTTAATGGATTCTTCAATTTTTATATTTAGCTATTTACTTTCAATTGTGCCTCATAAATTGCGGCCAGAAACAGCAGAAATGATCGCATGAAGAGACTAGTTTAGTTCAACACGTTGACTGCAACGTGTGCCACCTGTGGTACACGCGGTCATCTAACCTAACCTAGCCAAAGCAGTAAAATGTATAAATACAAATTTTCCCGTTTTCTTGAAATTTCTGGTTATCACTCGTACGTGCTAATTTAAATTAAAAAGAAAATTGATAGGATAGCCAAACTTTCATAAACAAAATCCTTCATTTTTAAATTTACGGCGGAGATATTTGTCGACATGTTATTTTACCTGTGTGGAGAATGTTGTAGTTGTAGTAGTAGTAGTGAAAGCAGCGCTTCAGAAACTCAGTCTATCTCGCACCGAAAGAGTTGGGACCATTTAGTATGGACTTAGGAGAACGGGGATTCTATGCACAGGGTGTGTTCCCACACAAGACCCCCTGCGCATAGAAACAGCAAGTTAAGAAGGAAGACCAAGAAAAGACAAATAAGAAATAGCGAAGAAGGAATGAAAACGGAAGGAAGCAAAGTGGGCACGAAAGACAGAAGTCCCGAAGGCCTATCTAAAGCTGAGGTACCCGAGCAGTACTCCCCTGGGGGCGCTAGTCCCCATAGCATACGATAGACACACCTAACTAACCTACCTCTACTGCCTATGGCCTATCCTATGCCCCCTGAGGGGGTGTGGAGAATGGCGGTTAGTGTGTTAAAGTTCCATAGCCACATGGAATGTGATCTCAGGAGAGCGAAAAGAAGGGACCATTTATTAAAGACTTCAGAAAACGTGGAATCTATGCACAGGTGTGTTACCACACAATATCTCCCGCGCATAGATACAGCAAGTTGAAGAAGAACAAGAGAAAAAGAAAAAAAACGAAGAAGAAGAAGAAAAGACAAAAAATTATCTGCGAAGGAGGCATAAAAATGGAAAAAAATATAAGTGGGCACGAAAGATAGAAATTCCGAAAGCCTAATAATGTCCCCGCGAGGACGCTAGTACCTATAGCATACGATAGACAAACCTAACCCTAATGTCTATGGGCTATCCTATGCCCCATGAGGGGGCGTATGAGAAATCATCTTCGAAACAATATGCAACAAAAAGACCGTAGTTTCCAAAAACAACAATCATGCACGTTATGCTAAAAACATGAAAAAGGAAAATTGTTTAGTTTGATGATACCTACCATACCATATAATTATTTCAAAAATATTTCATCACTGATATAATTCAAAATTCTGAATCAAAAGGTCAGAAAAATCTTAGTCCAAAGTATAGGCTGATGCCACACGGTATGGGATGAACTTCGGAAGCGAAGTAGAGGATTGGTAAAAATATTGGTTTAGGAAGTGAGATTTCAGTCAGATTAGTAGCTGAAATTAAAAATCAGGACGCGTGAGAAAAAACCAAGATAAAAATATAACAATAGTACTTCTACACAATTCAGAACGATAAATCCAAATAGTTCAGCTTGCATCGAAAATTTATCACTGAAGAATATCTTTGTTAACACTGAAATTTCTGAACGATTAGTGAATAGTAAAAGCAAACTTCGTCTCAGTAAATGCAATAATTTTAGCAACAGAAACCGAATATTACAAACCACAGCTAAATATACTTCGATCAAAATTAACCTTTCACCAAACAACAGCTCGGGGTTCCAGTAATATGAACAGAGTGAAGTACTGCACGCACGATCTTTCTATTAAGAACAAGAAATAAAATCAAGTTCTACTCTGACAGCAAATAACTCAGATTTAAACAATCAGGATAGCCAACACGATTCACCAAGGCGAAAACATTACTCAAAAAAGGAAATTGCTCAAATATAAGTTCTCACGCACGGCCATTACATGTTGACCAGTAACCATTAAGGGCGCAGTCAAGAGTGCCGGGGCAGGGCTCCATTAAAAGCTTGCTTGGTGGCTATCATGCAGTTGAACTGAAGTGCAACGGTGAATGATGCATACGACACACACCTGCAACTCGACAGATTCCGATGATCTAGGTCAAACCATAAAACATTGTCTGTTTGAATATTTTTTTCAGCTGAACTTAATAGCGTAGTGGAAACAGGCGAAGGCATCTATACAAACAAAACCACTTTTTTGAGACGAATATCGCTATTGAAAATTATCTAAAAAACTTTTGACAATACAGAATGCAGTGTGTTACCATCAAACTTGGCTTCCAACAAAATTTAGTAAGTTCAACACTACGCTGCAATGGTAAAAAACAGAAGAAAAAACGGGCAATGCAACCAACAACATTTTCAATAAAAAGTTCTGTAAGAATGCACAGAGGAGTTAGGCGTCGCCTAACTAACTCAACAAGGAAAGACTCGCCATATCCAGCAGGAAAATGTACCAGTAAATCCTACTCTTGCGATCAGCAGATCGAGTTCAGAAGCCCAAGTAAGTGCTCATTCTTAGCATGGCCTTAGCCTTATCAGTTGGAGACTAAGCACATGGTAGAAAAAACGAGTTGGAATTTAAACGGCTAATCAATTACTACAAGTATTAATAAAACAGTAATAAAAAAATAATAAAAACTATAAAACATTACCCTACGTTTAGATGCTGTTAAGCGCGGCAACAAAAGGCTATGAACAATCGAAATGCTGAACGTAGTGAGGTCTAAAGTGCTAATAAATTGATTTAGTTCCAAGTGATCAGAAGTAGTAAGTATTCAAATGACGGCATTTGACATGAGTGACAGGTTAAATGAGAAATACTTAACACAGGGTAATAGTTGACTCTAAAGCAATGCTTGAGCACGAGCGTTAGACTCGAATGGAAGCAATTAAAAGAATTACTCGAGACACCGTCGAAGAACGGACATAGCCACCGCTTCCTATGATGCCATCGCTGCCGTTAGAGAAGCTCATGAACGCGAGAGGTTCAATAAAACTGGGAGAAATTTACGTCAAGACATTTGCGCTGTAACACGGGCCATTCTGACAGCATTTAAAGGAACAATTTACGGCCACTGAGCGAGATGCTTAGAAGAGAAAGGCAGACTTGGTTAGTCGGGGAAAATCGTTTCCCAAATCACATTAGTTCATGGGCTCATCACAGCTGCAGTGACCGAGATAAAGGGGCGTGAATTTTTTTGCTAGTTCAAGCTACATAAATTCAATGATGAAAAGCATTACTCAAAGTAAACTGTTGGGACAAATAATGCAATGAACTCGAGCGAATTGGTTCAAGCCATGCAACAGGCAATGATATAATTGCAAGTATCTTGAACTAATTAAATTCTTTTCTCGAACCGTTAATTGATCGTCTTCAATTGCCATTTTTTCCGGTTTCTCGTTAAAATTGACAGGTTGACTTCATGATCTGGCAATAATTAGACGATTGGCACGCTCAGATCGTTAATTCGCTACACCTGCGATCAGTTGAAGACTAGCGCGCCCGTTTGAAGAAGATGACCATGTCTTACCAGCGACAGCCGCAGCTTCCAGTAAACCTCGCGAATTTAGCCGCAATTTACTCATCCAGCTCAGATTGCGGAAAAAACGTCAAGCCAAGCAACCCAATCCCAACACGGGATTTTGAGCAAATTATCACATTGGCTGTTGAACAACGTGCGTGTAACCCAGTGTGATCATAGTTTCTACGTGGAATGACTTGGACCTTTCTTTTTTCATGAGTTCGTACAGATTTAGCCTTGAATTAAGAAAAACGTTCGGACTTTAAATCCCACATGCGAGATGCTTCCTCTTGTGCAAGACTTCATTGTAAGGCTTTACTTCACCGTTACGTAACAAAACATTATTGCGTATCATTTTGTCCTAGCACTATTTCCCTTTAAATTTCCTCACCTATTACATCTTTATTTTCCATAATACACATTACGTAATATCATATACGATATAATTTCAACAAATTCGACACAAAATTCGTATATGTATTCTTCCCTAGGAAGGATTTTGAACTTACAAATTCGAAACAAAAAATTCTTTCAACAGTCTTGAATTGCATTTCCATACTTGAAAACTATTCATTTATTGACACAAAGACAACAAAGCTGGCGAAACGTGATCGAAAGCGTAGTGATACGAAAAGAATAAGCTATTCTACAAGTAGTACAAAAAACTTACAGCGCTCGGTATTATTAATATCAATGTTATTATTATAATAATATTATGATTATTTCATTATTGTCTTTAGTTAGTTTGAAGCTCCCTAGCCACATGGAATGCGATCTCAAGAGAGCGAAAAAGAGGAACATTAAGTATGGACTTCACAAAGAAATCCATCCTCACCAGCGTTCTCACACAAGATTCCATGCACATAGAAAAAGTAGGTTTAAAAATTTGAGGAAGAAAAATGAAAATTAACCAGCAAAGAAGGCATGAAAATGGAAGAAGCAAAGTGGGCGCTAACGATGGAAGTCCTGAAGGCTTAGCAATAGATGAGGTAACTTAACAATGTCTACCTGGGGATGCCAATCCCCACATAGAACAAACAAATCTAACCTAACCCTATTGCTATCCTATNCCCCCCTGAAAAGACTTAGCGTGCTCAAAAAACGCTTATTTTGGTACAGACAGAAACTCTATAAGGGGCTAGCTTAGTACCAGTAAAAACGATAAACATTAACGATCGTCTGATAAACATTAACCCTCGCTTGAAATTAGCCAATTTCTTATGGATGGTAGTTCATGTCTCTTTTCACTTCAAACGAAACATCTCACATGGCTTCAAAAACTTTGAAATCGTCCTGGACGGCAGGTTTTGACAGTTTCATTAAATACGAGCACAATCCATGGTACTTTCCTACCTTGACGCTGCCCACTTATGCTTCGCTGAATCATGATTTCGCGACTTCAAAAACGTATTCAAATGCGGAACATTGAATTTGTTCTTCGAAACCATTCTGATGTTAATTATGCCCTGTGCTTAAGGTCGTTATCTTGCTGGAACGTTCACTTGCTTCTCCCTGAACAGACACTTCGCACTTTGATTAAGACTCTTCTCTACAACTGGACAGTACATGGTCTCATCCA